>CM062808.1:462083897-462321397 GCA_031772625.1 Pinus tabuliformis | reverse complement strand
TTTCCCTTCAACCAGAATTGGCGACTCCGCTGGGGACAACATTCTTGTTGTTCCTAGTTTGGGTAGTCCTCAAGCCAATCTAGGCTCAGTGCCTCTGTTGTTGGTTCTGACTGTTTGATATTTTCTTGAACTCCAAGCTGTTCCAGTTTTTCAGTTTGTGTTTTTTTATTTTTCTTGAAACACTTCATATACGCACTTTTTCTGGATTACAGAAGCGTATATACGCAAGTTGCACTAAGTAAACCCGCGTATACGCAGGTTTCCTTAGTTACAGTAGCGTGTACACGCATTCTGCAAGTAATTGCAGGCGCGTATATTCCATAATTTTCAAGATTTATAATTTTTCTTTTGGCTGAATGTCTGTCTGGTGGTTTGGGTCAGTTTAAAGCAGTCAATTCCCAGTTACAGTTCTCTGTTTAACAGGGGGCATCTTGTTTCGAACTCTCTCTAGGAGTGCTAGTCTTGTTTTTCGTTGTTTGCAAGCGTCATTGATTTTTGACACACAAGGTTTCTGTTTAAGAATCTTGATTGCTCTGTCTCGGCAGAGTGGGAAGATTGTCTTAAAATCTTTGTGTCCATTTTGTTTTCATGACATTTGTGTTTGCATAACGAAATCATTTTTATGACCACTTGCTCCTTCGTTTCGGGAAAGTTGTTTGTTACCATTTCCTTGAAACTTGTCTTTTGATTTCTTGGACTTTCATTGCTGCTTTTGATTGTCAAAAGCGACTTCGAACACATTTTATTTTTGTTGAGTTCTCATCATTTCATTGGTGTCAATTCACAAAAGTGTTTGGTTGCTTGTTTATCAATCATTGGTGTCAGTATTTTTGAGAGTTTTTCCTTTGAAAAAGACTTTTTGGTTTGATTGAAAGAAAATCTTTTGAAAGTTTTTGAGTTTCGCTTTCTTAAACTTGCTTCTCATCTGATTTCCTTTTTTGCGAAGTGAAAGTGCTTTGTTTTTTATCTTAAAACTTGTTTTTATTGTTTGGACGAAATGATTAGTAACAAATCATCTTCTATCTAAGCATTTTAGTGGCAAGACAAAATTTGGTAAAGCAGCAACTTTCCTTCTTTGTTTTTAGAGTAGTCTTTGAATTGTGCATCCACATTTAGTTCTTGCATTAGGGAAAGATTTGCATCTCTTTTTAGGCATATTTAGTTTTGTTAGTTTTTGTGAGTGTGGAGTCTGAAAAGAAAAAGGAAAATTTTTGTTTATATTACAAGTGCCTTCTGAACCTCATAGAAATTGCTATTCATCGAAAACAAAAGTGCATGTGCATGTAGCTAGGTTTTATTAATTTCTTTTGCGTCCATAAAACACCACAAGTTTCACCTACATTACCTTTGACTTAAAGAACAGCCTAATAAAATCAAGCGCTTAATTAAAATCCACTAGAACTTTTTGTTTTAGTTATTACACCAACAAGTTTAGGATTTTAGGGCCTTGGATTAGGCGAGTGGAGAGTTAACTCTCCAAGGCCACACAAAACGTCAAACATAAGAGTCTGATTAAAGAGAGTAAATCCAATAGCGTTAGGGAGACCAGGAAGACTCCGGATCTGGGAGTTAAGCACGAGGGTCTGTGAAGACAGGGAAGAGAGATACCCCCTCTCCTACTTGTCCGAACTTACCTCACGACTGTTCCGCCTGGCTTCTGCGACGAGTTGGTACCCATAGTTGCCTTTCCTAGGGATCTGCATAGGTGGCTGCGGAGGGGAATCCCGTGGCACCTGAGGTCGACGTTGTATCACTCTCGACAGTACTTCCGGAGGGCACCCTTGCGAAGCTTGGGGGCTTGCACCGGCGCAGACTGTTGTTAGGAGGTCAGCGTAACTTCCTCTGATACCTTCGCTGATAGGACTGGGCCCTCATCATCCCAGACTATCCTCGGAAGGCCCTTTGATTCACTTTCTCGTATTTTGGTGTCCGGTCTCAATCACCCGGAGCGGAAATACTTGAAAGTTGTTTGACTGGCTGTATCTTTAGGAACTTTTTAGTGTGTGCTCTGTGCTCCTAGTTGGCCTAGCTTTTAATTTTTTGAGTCTTTAGATAAGATCATAACAAAAAATTCAAAGTGGCTGACCGGTCTCCTAGACGGTCTCGAAGACTTCGTGGTCTCTCGCCACCTAGTTTAGAGCCTTCTCCTAGAAGGCGCAGAGGGAATACTACCGGTGGGGTTCGTCCCACGCCGGCTGACGCATCGGGGATTGATCCTCCTCTCGGGGATATTAGCGGCCAAGCAAGGCCTGGTACTTTTGAACAAGAGAGGGACGCTCCAGTCTTTTCTCAAGTTCGCTTTCAAGCGGAGGATAACGTAGAGGTAGAAGAACTTTCAGAATCATTAGTGATTCCAAATTCTCCACTACCATCTAGTTACCCAGACGTATTGCAATACGTTGGGCCTCCATTATATAGACCAGCGAGTCCAGGTTACGCTACGCGCTTACCATTTATGATCACTACTGGAAGCATGGCTTCCACAAGTGCCGCGACTATGCAAACCCCAACATCGGTGCAAGGGGGAGGAACCATTTCCATCCCCTCCGCTTCCTTGTTCGGATCGTTTGCTAGCACATCTTTGGTTGGGTCTACCTCCATTCCGTCCACGAGTGGAAATGCCCAAACCAATGCTTTTAGTACTGGTTCCTTCCTTTTTGGCACCCAATCACAGGGTATTCCGTCAGTTCCGTTCAATGCCGCTACGTCCATGATGGGCGGATCGGCTTCATTTCAGGGTTTTCCTTTTGGAAGTGGTCATATTCCACATTCCAACCCAACGGTAGGATCTATGCCTTTTTCTTCAATAGGACAAAGCAGCAATCCTTTCCAAGGTTGGAATAACCCTGGGGCTAGTAACGCAGGAACTGCGAATCCATTCATCGGTCAACAAGGAAGTAGGCCGTATTCCACGGTTAGCATGTTTCAAAGTATTCCTCCCCTCGCTTCGGCTTGGAACCCATATCAGGGGTTATCGACTCCTTACAATTCTATAGGAGGAAACTTTGCAAGCTATGGAGCTTATACGGCAGGAGTTGGTCAAACTCCGAATTTTGCTGGACCACAAGGCTTGCCCTTTGGTTCAGCTGGTTCTACTGGTCACTTGGGGCAGCCTGGTGCCTCTCAAATCCCAGGACAATCTTTTCAGAACTTGGGGAGTTCTGCCCAGTCTGGGTGGAATCCCCTAGGTCCTCCTAGGCTTCCATTTCTGGCAACGTTAAACTTGCCAGATCTCACTAAGCTAACGAACGACCCTATCAGATACAATCCAGCCTGGCCTCCGGTCCCAACCAAACTCCCTTCGGACATCCCAAAATTCGAAGGGAAGAGTGGTGAAGATCCGGGCGATCATGTAACCACATTCCATTTGTGGTGCTCATCTAACTCCCTCATCGAAGATTCGGTTAGGTTGAGACTTTTTCAGCGCACCTTGACTGGTAATGCGGCTAAATGGTACATAGAGTTGCCAGGGGGCAGCTTTACATCGTTCGCAGACTTAGCTAATATCTTCTTGAATCACTTTCAGTTGCCTGTCCGCTATGATGCCGGAACTGAACTTCTGGCTACCTTTCGTCAAGATAAGGCAACCCACATTTCTGATCACATACAGGAATGGAGACGGAGAAAAAGGCTCATTAAAGCCGAAATCCCTCCGGAGTACCGTCTAGAGTGGTTTTTGAAGTCTTTGCAACCTGAGATCTCCAAGGATGTCTCCATGTCTGGGGTCTATTCTGAGGAGCAAGCCATTTTCAGGGCCCAGCAGTTAGAACTGATCTACTCTCAGTCTGGGATCCTCCAAAAGTACTTGCCAGATGCTCCTGGATCTAAGGTTGATTTAGCTAAGCCAAAGCCAGGTCCGCATGCGGATGGTATCGTGGGGTCTGTAGACTCAACTACAGTGAACTTGCTAAATCAATTGCAGCAGTTGTCATTACAAACTGCTCCTAACAACCAAGTCACAATGTCTAGTCCTCCTGCTTCCCAAAATTCTTCCATTAACGCCGTCCAATCCAATAACCCCAAAGGAAATCAAAATTCCGATGGGAAAAAGAAAGGACGTGGTAAAAAGAAGAACTCGGATGGGAAGCCCGATGCAAATAAATCCGGCAACAACGCTGGTGGTGGTAAGGGTGAGTCGAGAAAGAAAGTCAAGTTTCCTTGCAAGTTATGCAGTGGAGACCATCTAACTCATCTTTGCCCTAAAATCGAAGACGCTCAGCGCTTGTTAGCACAGCAAGGGACTTCTAGTTCGCAAGCTGTGTTGACTAACCCGTTTCCCCAAGGGCAGCAACTTCTTGCTGGCGCGAATTCGAATCCTGGGACCTCCTCTGGGGGCAACCAGGAAGGGGAAAAAGCATCAAATGTTTTTATGATGGGTTCAAACGTTAACGTGACTACTCGGTCACGTGATTATGGTGAAGCCGAAACATCTAAGGATAAAACGGTTCCCGGAAGTAATGACCTTCATATTGAGCGACCTCCTGTTGAGACTGTACCTAGGATACCGAAAGTTCCGCCAAACGCGCGACAATTAACCCCAATGCTAGAGCTGCTCAAAATTACTCCATTGTGGAGGATTTGGCTCAAAGCCCATGTGCTATGTCCGCTTTGGAAGTTCTCCAGTCGTGTCCGTCTCAGAGAAGTGCTTTACTTTCCGCCATTGGAGCAGTCGATTCAGCTAACTCTCTAGTGCTCTCTTTTGACATGTCAAATGTCAAAAAGAGACTCCCTCATCATATGGCTTTTCAAGTAAAGTCAACATACCGGAAAATCAATATTTTTCGCACCGTTATAGATGAAGGAGCTTCCACATGCGTCATGTCCATGTCTTGTTGGAAGGCTATCGGTTCACCTTCGGCTGTTCCTTCACCAACCGTCTTAACTGCATTTGATGGCCATTCTCACAAGCCGCATGGGATTATCCCGGCCTTTCCTATATGTGTTGGAGGGAAGGTCGTTAATATCGAAGTTGAAGTCGTAGATGCTAACCTAGACTATAATCTCCTATTAGGAAGGAACTGGGTGTACGAGATGGAAGCCGTTGTTTCGACTTTGTTTCGTGTCATTTGCTTTCCTCATGAGGGGAAAATCGTTAAGGTTGATCAATTGGACTATGCTCCAATCGATCCTCAAGCAACCTCCGACTCTACTGTTCCTTTGGTGGATAACCCTCGCCCGCCGACTGAGAATTTAGGAGTAGGGATGTATTCCTCATTGATGGGTACGTTTGATCTTCCCTCTCCTTTTGCAAGAATCAATGCTATTTCATCATCCAAGGAATCTTCTCGAGAGGGGTTCTTCCGAACTCATCATTTTTCCGACCCTTGGACCTTGCCTTCACCTACGACCACATTAGTTGAAGGGCAAGTTAATGGAATGGCGTTTCCTATATCTGCAGCTGAGCTTAGATATCAGGCTATCGTAGACTCTGCAGATAACCATTCTACTCCCTTTTCCGAAGAGGAGCTAGATGGTCATGTGGCCCCCGCTTGGAGCTTTGATTCTAACTCTGCCTTGGACTGCTTAGATTCGGTTCTACCTTCTGAAGAAGCAATCCTCGAAATTATGATGGGTATAGATCGACCTTGGGAAGACTTACACCATCGCTCATATTTTCTTCCTCCATTGCAGGAAGTAGAATCTAGATTCTCCGAGCTCGTTGGTAGTGATGTTTGTACGGTATCGAACCCTTTGGCTCCAACACACACACGTGCTGAAGGTAATATGTCGGTAATCTCAAAAACGATACCTATAAACATCTCTAAAAATCCTAACATCATCGAGAATATCTTCATCGGAAGTGAGTGTTCCCCTGAAGAAATTCAAATTTACACCGACCTATTCAAGGAATATCGTGATGTATTTGCTTGGTCTTATGAGGAAATGCCCGGCATTGATCCTTCTATAGTCCAACATGAGATCAAGACGTACGAAAACGCAAAACCGATTCGTCAAAGGCTTCGGCCGGTTAACCCTAGGAAAGCAGCGGCTATCAAAGCTGAGGTTGAGAAGCTGCTAAGGGCGAGTTTTATATACCCTGTTCCTCTTACGGATTGGGTTTCGAATCCAGTCCCTGTGGACAAAAAGCAAGGAACAATCCGCGTATGCATCGATTTTAGGGACTTAAACAAGGCTTGTCCAAAAGACAATTACCCCACGCCATTTATTGATCAAATTATTGACGAGTGTGCGGGTAATGCGATTTTCTCCTTTATGGATGGTTTCTCAGGTTATAATCAAATCTCTATCCGTCCTGAGGATCAGCATAAGACTGCCTTCATATGTCCCTGGGGTACCTTTGCATATCGAAAGATGCCCTTCGGTCTTAAAAATGCTGGAGCCACCTTCCAGCGGGCCATGTCTTACGCTTTCCACGACATCAAACATATCATCGAGGCATACTTAGATGATCTCGCTGCTCGTTCTCGAAAGAGAACTGATCATCCTAGTCATCTTCGATTAGTCTTTGAGCGATGTCGTTTTTACAAAATCCGGTTGAATCCTAATAAGTGCGTTTTCGCGGTTACATCAGGTCGGTTGTTAGGGTTTATAGTTTCCAATGAAGGGATACGGGTTGATCCCTTCAAGGTTGAGGCAATAGTTCAGTTGCCTCCCCCGTCTTCAATTCGTCAACTTCAAAGTCTTCAAGGGAAGGCCAATTTCTTAAGAAGGTTTATAGCAAACTATGCCGAGATCACTAAAGGGTTCATGCGTTTGCTACGGAAAGGAGTTCCATTCCTGTGGGACGACTTTGCGCAGCGGTCGTTTGATGCTTTGAAAAAGGCATTAGTCTCTGCCCCGCTTTTGAGTCCACCGGATTACGGTAGAGACTTCCTTTTATATCTCGCTGCAGCAGAATCTACCATTGGTATGGTTCTAGTTCAGGAAGACGATGCTCTTGTCGAGCACGTGGTTTATTATTTGAGCCGAGGCTTGATAGGCCCTGAACTCCGCTATTCTCCTGTTGAGAAGTTGGCCTTGGCAGCAGTCCATGCTGTCCAGAGGCTCCGTCATTACATTTTGCTACGCAAAACTTTTGTCTTAGCGGCGGTCAATCCATTCCAATTTGTCCTCAGTAGGCGAGTGATTGGGGGCAAATATAATAGATGGATAGTCATTTTACAAGAATTCGACCTCGAGTTCTTGTCCGCCAAGTCTAAGAAATCTATGGTCTTCGCGGAGCTAATTTCTGAGCTTCCTTGTGGAGAGGATGTTGTTTATGAGGAAAGTTTACCCGACGAACATATATTCCTCATCTCTTCACAAGACCCTTGGTATGGAGATATCATTGTTTATCTCCAGACTTCGAAGTTTCCCTCTACTTCCTCCAAGGATGAACGTCGCAAGTTACGTCACCTGGCTAAAAACTATGTTATCATTGGTGACACTTTATACCGTCGAGGGGTTGATTCAATTCTTCGACGTTGTTTAACCTTAGAGGAAGCAGAGTCTGTTCTTAATGATTGCCACAGTGGAGCTTGTGGTGGTCATCTATCCGGGCTTGCTACAGCCCAGCGCATCTTACGTGCCGGCTACTTTTGGCCTTCACTCTTTAAGGACTGTGTGGAAGCGGTAAAACGCTGTCACCCGTGTCAAATTTTTACTCGCAAGATGCGCGCGCATCCAGCTCCCCTTTTTCCCGTTGTCACCGTCGGTCCCTTTACGAAGTGGGGTATTGATTTTACGACTTGTAATCCGCCTTCAGCGGCAAATCACAAGTACATTATCGTGGCTGTAGACTACTTCACGAAGTGGGCTGAAGCCATGCCTACTTATAAGAACGACAGTGACACGGCAGCTTTGTTTCTTTTCAATCAAGTTATCTCAAGATTCGGTATCCCAAGAGAGATTGTCACTGACCATGGCAGTCATTTCCAAAATCAGCTAATGTCCGAATTGGCTTTTAAATTAGGTTTCCGTCAAGAGCATTCGTCTCCTTACTATCCTCAGGCCAATGGACAGGTCGAGGCGGTCAATAAAACTCTTAAGACGATACTCCAACGGACAATCGATAAAAATCGGTCCAATTGGCACATTATGTTGTATCCGGCTCTTTGGGCATACCGAACCTCCGTTAAAACGGCTACTGGTTTTACTCCTTTTCAGTTAGTTTACGGGGTGGAATCTATCTTTCCGGTCGAATGTGAAATTCCATCTCTGAAATTGGCTGTCGAGCTTCTTCCTGAGACTTCGAGTCTCGAGGAGCGCCTAGTTCATCTGGAACATCTCGATGAGCAGCGTCGAGATGCCGCCACGACGAATGAGGCCCATAAGAAAAGGGTCAAAACTCAGTATGATAAGTCTGTCAGACCTCGTGTTTTTTCTGAAGGTGACCTTGTCTTGGTCTATGACCAAGATAAGGACGCCTTGGGGGCAGGCAAATTCAAGCCTATGTGGTACGGTCCTTTCATTATCAAACGAGTCTTAGAAAAAGGATCGTATGAGTTAATTGATTTCGAAGGAAACAAGCTGGCGGAGCCCCGAAATGGGCTCTATTTAAAGAAGTATTTTGCTTAGTTTTACCAGGCAATGGCTTCTTTGTATTTTATGTATATTTGTACATATCTTATCGAGCGTTTTTCTGATATCAGCACTTTTTGGTCTGCTTTGGCAGGTGTTGATGGATGATTTGGTTTATTTTGGATTCGCCGATGGTGCTAGTCGGCACACTCGGAATCTTGCTTCCGCAGCTTGGGTACTTTATTACCCAACTGGTCAGTTGATGACATCGAGAGGCGTGTGTATCGGTCCTGCTTCAAACAATATGGCCGAGTATACAGCTGTTATCAATTTATTATCCGAGGCAATCTCTTATGGGATCGACTCGTTGGTAGTGTATCTTGATTCTCAATTGATAGTGTCTCAGTTAAATAACATTTATCGGGTTAGAGATCCATCATTATATCGCCAATATTTAAGGGTGAGGTTGTTGCAAAGATCATTTATTTACATTAATTATTTGCACATTCCAAGATCTCAAAATTGGTTAGCTGATTCTATCGCTAATCAAGCATTAGACTGGCATATCAATCATTCATCATCATAAAATCATGCATCAAAAAGTCAAACTGTATATATATATATATCTCAAAGCGTCTCGAGTGTACATATGTGTGTCCAAAAATATACAAAATTGGGACTCAAATGCCCATAATCATGTCAGGCATATCTAATGCCTCGGCTCTGGATGAGCAGCTAAATAACTAACTATAGCATTGGCCACGCGCCGAAAAACGCGAACCCAGTCACGTGGCATCCCAACCACATGACGCTGCATATCTGGAGGAAGGTCCTCTATCTCGGCCATCGGTACTTGATAGCTCAATCTCGCCAAGTGTCGCTGCACGTTGGCGAGGGTCCTTTCCGCATCCGCAGCCGCCTCTTCGGCTCCTCGGCCACGCCGTCCGTGCCGTGGGAATCCATCTGGTCGCACAGGCCCAATGTCTGAAACATGATCATCATATCAGTCATTTGAATCTCATCAAAAAATATATTTTTCAAAGTTCATCATTATGCTTGAAAAATCCTAAAAATCATAAAATCATAAAAATCAAAAAAATCTTACCGATCTCGCCCCATGCTGCATCTGGTGGCAGTACTAGGTCAGGATCTCCTCGGAAATCCAGTCCAGCATAGGGGTAGTCGTCTATGGCGATGATCTGTTGCTCCCACCAAGCAAAAAAGTCGTCGTCGAATGCATTCCTGGGCACTTCCCCACCCCCCAGACGTTTCATCAAGTCAGCCCACCGGCCCATACGTGGATCACGTGGACTACTGATGGGAACTGCTACCCTGGGACGGAGTGCAGGAACCTTCTCGAAGAAAAATGTGCATAAAATGGTCCCATACCCAAAGTTCTTGGTCTGTCCCTTCCTGATAGAAGCAAGCTGCTCCTTCATGTTGGCAAGTAGGGGAGTACACCAGTCAAACACCGTGGTGAGACAGTCCACTGCTACGCTCATGTTTACTCGTGATGCCTGATGTAGCGAAGATGACCCGTTCACTCGAGCTATGGTGAACAGGATTATCCGCAGTGACAAACTCGCCACGTGTGGGATCGAGATCTGACTCCCGACCTTCCGATGACCTGGGCAGTAAAGTTGTACATAGTCGTCTACGCTGAGACTATTCCGGGTCCTGCCCCGGGAGTGGACTACCTCTCCCCTTCGGGAAAGGCCCGTGATGAAATATATATCTTCCACTTCTATCCTGAGTGGCATTTGATCAATCATAAAAGCTTCTTCCTCGACATCCCAGTAATCAATAAGTCTCTCGAGCAGACGCACATTTGCTTTCATATTCGGCAACTTAAAGAATTTTAACAATCCGCATCCCCGTAAGGCATCTAATGCCTCATCATTCTCCATAACTTCATTATCTACAGCTGAGTGCTCTCTTTCACGCCATGTGAGAGTCATCCTGGAAGAAAAAATCAATTTCATCCATTAGTTTTTTATATAAAAATTTTTCGCTGCGCACACGCGGTTTACCCTATACACAGTCGCGTGTAGGGCCGTCGTATACGCGATTTATATACATCCAACCCGCGTGTACGCCGCAGAGGAATTTTTTGCAAAAATCTAACGGTGAAACATTAATTAAACTTCCTAAAAACTATCACAATTGATTGCAAGACAAGTTTAGTGCTTACCTGGAAGTTTTCGGCAAGTTTGAACGGTTGAATAAGTCACGGGGAAAGTTTGCTCCTTTTGCTCCACAATTTGCTCTCCAAGTCAAACGGTGAAAATGGTAAGTTCAAAATTTCTTTTTATAAGTTTTGAAAATGCAAAATTTTTTCAAAATTTTATTTTGTTTGGTTTCATGTCACTTTTAACTTGGGAGCTTGGAATGTCGAGATTGAGTTGTTTTTCAGGACATTTTGGACAGTTCGAGACGGTTCCATGACTGCTGACCCGTCATGGCAGGTATCGTGTTCTCACTGGCATATAGGTTAGGGACACCATTTTTCCGTTGCATTATGCATACTAGCCTCCATTTGACCGATACATCTGCCGTAGGGTCGACCCCATCATGTTATGGTTCGCAAGCCATTTTCACTCGCCGATTCTTTAAATCATGACATGATGGTAGAGCCATCCTTTTACATGGGCATCCTAGTTAGCACCTCACTGACATTTGTTGCCCATGCTGCTTCGTTTTGAGTAGGCTCGGGAGTCCTCTGTAGTCCCGCCATGACTTATGCGTTGAAGACTCATTCTTCCTTGCTTCTTCGCTTCGTTCTGGCCTTATACCCTAGAGGCTCCTATGTGTGTTGAGTTGTACTTCTGCATTGCATGTTGACCATTTGCACCTTTTGGCCTATAGCCGGCTTCACTTGGACTCGTGTTTAAGCCCACTTTTGACCATGACGTCTGCAAAAATCAACCTTGCATACCCTTGACCTCTGCAGCTTGACATACCCAGATCCGTGGAAGGGACATACCTCTGAGTGTCACTGACCAGTTTTTCACCTCCCTGCATTGAGCATAGGAACGTTCCTTTCCCAGGAACTAGAGCATCTGTTTCACCGACACTCGTTCTTTCCACTGTACCATAGCATTCTTTTATTCTTTTTCCGGCTTATCAGAAAAAGACAAAAAATTAAATATTCCAAAAAGAGCGGGAACAGGGACATTATTTCCATTTATTGTTGGCAGCTAGAGTCAGTCGTGTCGCCCTTGAACAAAGCACTCAAAACAAAGTCTCCTCCGCATGGGTGGGATTTAGTTTGACTTAGGTAAGCCATAACCTTGTTATCGAGTCAGTTCTCCCCCGATTGGTTATCTCTTCCAATCATATGGAGGGTTCGTTCGTGCCTCCTGCATGACGAACTTATACAGATTCATTATATGCTGCCACATAGTCACATTGAGTCGTGCTTTTGTTCAAGGGAAGTTAGCCTGAGTCGGCCTTTCTGCGGTGTCTCTTGACTCATTTTTCAGTCGGCCATCCCTGGTTGTCAGTGTCATGTCTATCATCACATCAGTTATATTGGTCCTTCACTCGTGCCGGTTTGAGAAGGTCCCCATTGACTTCTTGCTGGCGGGTCTTGTCCTTATCGACGACGACACATTGCTCTGAGGGCAGACCTAGAGACCGCACCCTGGCCCTATTTTCATTATTGATAGGTCACCTTGTGCTCAGCATCGATCAGTATCATGGGTCTTTGACTGAGTGGTTTCCCTTGTGTTCGACATCAGCATACATTATCACACATTGGGATTCGTGCAGTACCTTGGTTTCCATTTGACCCTATTGGTGGATACCTCGCCTCTGTGTCAGCTTTCATTATTGGTTGGTTCAGAGGGTTTCTGCCGTGCGCTAGCCACATCTTGTGTACGCCGGAAACGTACTTTCGGTTGGGTTACTACATCTTTTTCGTCCGATTCCTTCCACATTATTGGCCTACGGGTTACACTCGCGCTAGATTGATGGAGGATGCCTTAATGCCTTCCTTCTAGCGGATCTTTCCCTATCGACTCCGACTCATTGCTCTGGGGCAAAGATCTAGAGTCCATTTGGCAGTACCTTGGGGTTTGCAGTCATTAGTGGCAGATTCCTCGCTATCGACAGTGGGAAACCATCATTGTCTCCTGATTGATAGATTCTTACAGGTGTTCGACTTCAGCTCATTTATTCACACTTGTTAGATTGTACTGGGTACCTTGACGCTCATTATCATTATCGGTGAGTAGTCTCGCGTTTGTTAACGGTATACATCAATGACCGGTAATCAAACGATTTCTCACATGGTCGACTTCAGATCATTTATTCCCATGGTGTAGAAATGTACCACGGCGGTCGGTGAAGACCTCAGGTTGTATCAGCATTCATTGGTTCACTTGACAGTTGCTCCTGTTGCTGCTAGTTGATACCATTCCACCTTATATGTTGCAGTCAGTCATGGCGACATTCTATATGCTGGCACCTGAGTTTGCAGTGTAGTACCATCCTATTCCATCATGTTCAGTTGGTACCTTATGGGATCAGTCTTTGATTTCAGTGATCCGTTGCATCTTTCAGCATCATTGACAGTTTTATATGTGATATTCAGACATGTACTTACTCATTATGATCAGATGATCCATTATGTATTTTTACAGTCATTTATACTTGTATACTTAGTGGATCCGCTTGTACTTGATATGCGGACATGCTTTACTTTTCCTGAGCATGGGTATGCCCGCCTCAGACAGTGTTTCTTTCTGATCTCCTTTCGGTGGCTTGGCAGGCTGAATTCCGGTGAAGTCCTCCTCGGTTTTTTGGCGGAGTTCCTTTCCTTGTACTTACTTAATGTATTTCGGCCATCATGTTCCCCTTCTGACCTCATACATTAGGGGGCATCTGTTATAGCTCCAAATCTCACTCTTATGGTTTGTGATGCTGCACTTATGGCCTAGGGCAACCCCTCCTTCCAGACCTGGTCCAAAAATTTAAAAAACAGTGTTTTATTCCCTGTACGCGACTTTGCCCTGTGTTAAACGCGTGTACACGCGGGTCTGTCATACCCAACCCGCGTGTATCTATTAAAACACTTAAAAAAATATAATTTCCTCTTTTTCGGGCGGTGATCGCGGGTTTACCTGCTGGATCACCTGTTAGTGCCCGTGGCCCAACTGTTCCCAACCAACTCCTAACTAAAAAACTACTTTGGAGAGGGTATAAAAAGACATCAAAGGGAAGGCCAAGGGGAGAGAGAAAGGAGAGCAAGATTATTATGCTGAGATTTTTCCCTTAGACCAGGTCTGAAGTCCTTGGTGCATCCTGCACTTCCCCCATTTTGCATAGGAAACCCTTGTTTCCATGTGTATTGGTGATCATTCATCCTTGACACCATCATTGAGTAAGACTTGGAAGGAGCTCTTGTTGAAGGCTGGAGGCTGGAACGAATCCGGGAGGAAGCTTGCTTGGAGCCTGCTGAAGGTGTTCAGGTGATATCTTTCCGATATATGTACTTTATTTGCCTTTATATATAAAGAAACACGTCTTTGTTCCCGAATAATCTTTCTTTATGCTTATGAGATTCTTGTGTTGAATACTTATGAAAGTAGTTACTTAAAGATTATTTATAACTAACTTTATAGCATAAAGATGATTTATACATAAACCTCTATACATGTACTGTTGATTTCTTTGATTTGTTTGTCTTGCAGGTCAGAGAAAGAAGAAGGGAACTCCAAGAAGGGTTTGCACCCTAACGGTCTTCTCGGACGTAGGACCTTAGGTATGTACCCTAAAACATTAGGATTTGCTTAAAAGTAAAAAAGATGGCTGTGTGTGAGTGTTTCTTTGTATAAGCAATTTTCAGTCTGGTAGAGTCTTAGCCCAAAGGACTCTAGGGGTACTTTCCCTTCAACCACACATCATGGACTAACTCAGCAAAAATACTTAGGATTGCTCTCTAGAAGGTGGTAGGAGCATTGCATAGGCCAAAAGGAAGGACCCTATAGGAAAAAGTACCCCAAGGACAAGTGAAGGTGGTTTTATCCTGGTCTTCCGGGCTGATCTGGATTTGGTTGTACCCGCTGAATCCATCTAGGAAAGAGAAAAACGTTTTCCCTGCCAGGCCATCTAGCACTTGGTCAATAAAAGGTAGAGGAAAATGGTCATTCTTTGTGGCATTTTTCAACTCTCTGTAATCAACACAAATCCTCCACTTACCATTTTTCTTTGGAACTAACACCAAACGGGAGACCCACTCACTATCGGAGATAGGGTAAATGAATCCTGCATCTAGCAGTTTTTGCAGTTCTTCTTTGACTATATTTTTAAGAGTTGGATTCATCCTCCTTTGGGGTTGTTGGACTAGCTTGCAACTTTCTTTGATGTATATGGGGTGAGTACACATTGAAGGGTTCACTCCCTACATTTGTTTGTAACTTCAAGCGAAGGCATCTATATGTTCCTTTAGCATGTTGCATAACTTCTCTTCTTGGAGAGCAGAAAGAGATGGATTGATTTTCAAGGTTCTCTTAGGGCCAAATTATATGGTTTTGACACAGAGGGGGTTGGAATTGGTCGAGCATACGTCAATTGGATGATTTCTCTGGGTTCCCTTTACTACATATTGTAAGGGAAATGTACTGGGAGTTGTACTTTGGAATAGGTGTTCAATCAAATCATCTTCATCTTGTTGTCCTCCTCCTATGGTTGTTTCTAAAGTATAAAGTTGGGTGGAATAAACTTCATCTTCTTCCTCCCCCTCCAACCATAAAGGTAAGTCATGCTCTAGAGATGGCTGAGTAGGAGGGTATAGGACTAACTGCTTGGACATATGCCCATTCTTGATGGTCATATTCCCAGCTCTGTAGATGATGTAAGCATCAACAGTGGCCAACCAGGGTCTCCCAAGGATGAGAGGGTAACCAGTAAGCTTAGCCATAGGCTAGAGAACTAGGAAATATGCAGGGTACGCCCAAGCGTCGATGGAGACCATCACATCCTCCAAAATCCCTTCAGGGGTCACGGTGGAGCGGTCTGCAAGTTGCAAAACTGTTGTGGTCTTCCTCAATGAGCCTTGGAGGTTTAACTTAAGCATGGTGTCCTTGATAATCACATTAATGACAGCCCAAATATCGATCAAAGTGTGTGGGACAATGGTGCCATTGATGTGCATATCTACTATAGGTCTTCCATGGTCCAAATACTTTGGACAGAATACTTGCCCCAACATTAAGTCAGACATCTATCCAATGACGTTAATGGTAGGGGCATCTCTTTTTCGCCTCCCTGGATGCTTGAAGCACTTATCCTTAATAAAATTATTGTAAATAGGAACATCTTTTATCTCTTGGAGAAGTGGAATCTTTACACATAGGTTTTTCAATTCTCCCAGAAGTTCAATCTCTTCTGGGGTAGGCTGGAGTGGTTCGGTTAATCTCTCAGGAAAGGGTGAATGTACTTTAAGAATGCTTTCCTCTCTTTCTTTCTCAACCTCCCTAGGTGGAGGTGGACGTTGGTTATCGCTGGAGAACTCTCCCAGATCTCAAGGTAATCTCCTGGATTTCCACAGCTTAAGCTGGATATGATGTATCTCCACTGTATACTTGTCGAGCCTGTTTGTGGTTCGGGTTTGGATTTGGTTGTGTAGACATCTGGGGTTTCTTGGGTGGAGCAGAGTGTAACATCTGTGGTTGGGCTGGTGGTGGAGGCAATAAAGCTGGAACATTGTTGTATTGGGGCCTCCAAGCCTGGGGTGGTGCGTTCCACTGAGGTTGTGGCGGAGCATATGATTGAAATGACTGGCTCAGAGTGATACTGAGATGCAAAGGACCAAGGAGGAGGTGTAAACTAGGAAGGATGAGTAGTGGGTCCCCAAGAAGGTATGGATGTGGTATGGTTGGGGTTGTAATATGCATGGGATGAACCTTGCATGCCCTGCTAGTATGGTCTAGGCCCATGAGGTTTCCTTTGGTTTATGTAGCAGAGCTGCTCAGTGACCCCTTCTGCTCCTTGATATATAAATTTGAGTCCAAGAAAAGAAGGGTACTTTCCTGTGGAGTGGTTTTCTTCACAGACTGAGAAAATTTCAATAAAATTCAATGGACATTCATTCCCAGAGTGCCTCCTAGTGCATCTAGGATAGAATATGGCCAAGGATCTCTTTGCTTCCTCCTGCTTTCGTTTAATGTGTATAGTGTCCATTAGTAAAGCAAAGGTTTGCAACATCTCACCCTTGAAATTTTCCAGCATGTTTCCAATTTCACCCTTGATGGATGAGTTGGAAAAGGATGTATTGACCATAGGTTGACTACCCCTACGCTTTTTCCTAGTTGCCCTAGAATGGTTTCTAAAGAGAGTCTTGACGTCCTCATGGGGTAATTGGTAGATATGTCCTCCTACTAACAAGTGTAGGGTATCCAGAAGATCTTCCATTACTCCCATAAGCAGGACCAACTTTAGTGACTCAGGGTCAAGTGTGCACCTGGCCCTTTTGTAACTAAGCTGGAATCTTTCTTCATAATCCTCTAGGGATTCATCATTGCCTATGGTCATCCTAAAATTTTTCTCTTTAGTATCCTTTGACCTACAGTAGTCTTGATACTTGTTGTTAAAGGCTTGCTGCATCTGAGCCCAAGTTTTGATGCTATCCCCAGGTAAACCCATGAACTAGCGCAATGCTGCATCCTTGAGGGTAGATGGAAATAGTTTTAACTTCTGCTCATTATCTGTATAGTCATAGGTTTGACATATAACAACAAACTCAAATAGGAAAGTGTCAGGATCTTCTGTGGTCAAGCTATGGAAATGAGGTAGGGCATAGGGGCTTATATTTTTCATCTTAGTGTCCCCATTGGTTTCCCAGATGGGGAAGGCACCCTCAACTCTCTCTCTGTATTCCCTCCTTCATTTCTGTTTTCAGTCATTGGTTCAGTAGGAATGGGTTCTTCTTCTTCTTCTTCTTTCCCTGTAGGTTCTTCAAATATGTCAAGTTTCTCACTTGAGGGTTCCTCCAGTTCACATCCACCGAAGAAGAGGGAAGGTTGATTGTTTGATGCAGTGGGGGTATTTGGCAAAAATTTCCCTAAGTTATCCCTATTCCTACGAGGCATGAAAGGAATTTTTTTTGGTTTCGTTTTGTGTTTTTCAAACTTGGAAAATACTTTGTAGAATTGAAATTGTTGATTAAATGAAAACTACTGACTGAATGAAAAAACTACTTGCTGAATTGAAATCTTGCTTGCAAAATGGAAAGGAATGCAGAAAATGTAGAATGAAAAAGAAAGCAACTAAATTACTTTTGCAGAAATAAACTAATGGCAGAATATTAGAGACAAGAAATAAAAGAAAGAAGCAGTAATCACATATTACTCAGACACCTCCCTGGCAATGACGCCAAAAAGTGATGAGCACCAGTATTACAACAAGAATGCTACAACTCCTGGGATACCAACGTTACTTTATCAACTCGAGGTTTGTACAAACTTGGAGGTGACAGTGCTGTATACACAAGTAAAAGTGATGGTTCTGCCATTTGGCACAGTTCAGCTGGAGAGATACCACTGGGGTTTTCAAGCCAGACTTCTATGGAGTCAGAAGAAGCTTGGATTCTTGATGGAAGAAAGGGAAATCTACTCTAAGGGAGAGCTACTCTACTGAAATAATGAAAAAGGCCGAAATTCAATGTTAAATCACACCATTTCCTAATTAACTGCCAAGAAACTATGCTTTGCAATAATGATAAATTAACATGAACCAAATACTACTATATAAGCATGGAATTAAAAAGCATCAAACGCCACTAATGTGTAAGTAAAGAGATTGAAATAAATATGTTTTTGTTTTTTTGTCTTATCATGCAAAATCAAGTATGCAAACTAATTTCTTTTGGTGATGTGGTAGTTGAATTAAGGATGTTGGAGGATGGCTGGAAGGGTTAGGAGATGGTTGGATGGTGTGGGAGACCTTTGGGAGACTTTTGGTGACTTCCTAAATGTTTTCCTTCAATTCGACCTCAAAACAGGCCATTACAGGAAAACCTACAGGATGTACTAGAAACCTACAAGATTCCTTGTAAACCTACAGGATACAGCCGAGAGAAAAATGGGAGGTATTGGAGGTGATGGAAGGTGGTAGATGGGTGGAATGAAGTGAAGAAAGGTCTAGAATCACTTAGAAGTCAACAACAAGGATAGTAAAGGCAATGGTGAAAACAATGAATTACTATGGTGGATGAAGTAGAAGGTGGTTGCTAGCTAGGAAGTCTTTGTCTACTCCTAAAGCACTTGCTCTGCATAAAACTTGTATAATTTCCAAAAGGCTATGTAAACAAGAAGCATTCTCATAAGCTAGAAAAGCAGAAATAATGAACTAACTGCCTATATTAGGCATGAGGAAAGTTGCTGAAAGGAATGAAAGCATGGATGGGATCTACTGCAAGAATGAAGATAGAAGATATGGCATTGAAATCCTACTTTGCAAAACTAATCAAATGCTAACTTAAATATAGTAAACTCTAAAACTCATACAAGAAATAGAAATCTATGTTTTTGGGGCTGCATAAGGGTCCCTTCCTCAATTCATGATCCCAAAGGGAGGAAATGAGGCCAAGACACCTACTAACAACCTTGTGGTTCTCCTTTTATCCCTGCTAACTTGCTACTGAAATAAGACACAAATGGAAGCAAACTAATAAACAACCAATCCAATCTACACTACTTGTAATGAAAATATATCTAAATGCAAATTAACAATGAAGCTATGAGACTAATCTAAACATACAGATACAAGAAAGAGGAACCTTAGCTGTTAGGGTTGAGCCCTAACTCAAGATCTTCAGCCCTCTAAGTCGACTCAGTGCTGGCTAAAAAAAAAAACTCATTCTTATTACCAAAACAAAAAATTTCATCAATAAAAATTTCCACAAGTCTGGAGCTCGAAAATAACTTAGAGTTTTACCACAAAAATTCGAATCCTAATGAAGCTATAGGCTTTTCTACTTATACAAATGAAGTCCCCAACGACTTCCTTAAAATTAGGGAGGCTCAGCTCCTAAACTCGAGATAAACTAGCTCTTTGTCTCTCACTTGCTCGGTTGCCTTCTAATCCTCATGGCTTGGCTGCTTGCACTTCGAGCTAGTGTGATAAATGGAGGAATATTTGAATGGGGAAGAAGTAAATGAGGAGGATTTACCTCCTACAATCCCTCTCCCTTGTCCCATTCAAGTTTTAACCTTAGTCTTTTCCAAAATTCCTTGATTTTCTCCTTGAATCTTGCATTCAATGCATATTAGTCCATTAAGCATAATATCCAACTCTAACTCATCTCATAAACAAAATATAATAAAAAACATGTAATAAATTGTGAGAAAAGTTGGTTTGACTAAGCTAGGAGGTGAATTAAGGCCCATATAATTACCCAATGATGAGGCTCATCAACTCTCTGGGGCTACAAAACCAAATCACCCCACCTCACTCCCGGAGGTATATTGGTGATCATGGAAAACTCTTCCTCCAATCTCAAGGACAGTCTGTTGATTTCCACGGATGCAGCTTGCTGATCCTCCTTCACCTCTTTTTCATTCTTTCTGAGAGGAAATTGAGTGTTGTAATGACTAAGTTCACCACATCTAAAACATTTGACCTTGGAAAGGTCCTTCTTTCTATTGCACTGCTCCTGCT
This sequence comes from Pinus tabuliformis, assembly GCA_031772625.1. Taxonomy (NCBI): domain Eukaryota; kingdom Viridiplantae; phylum Streptophyta; class Pinopsida; order Pinales; family Pinaceae; genus Pinus; species Pinus tabuliformis. The sequence continues at coordinate 462,301,276 of CM062808.1, read as the reverse complement.
GCCCGTTTGATGCGAGGGCCACATACTCCCCTTCCTTCACCTGCTTCATGCCATTGCTGCTACTGCTGCCACTGATGGTGCTCTTCACCAAATCTCGCCTCATCTCCTCTTGTTATAGATCATTCCACATTCGATTCCACTCTGGCAACTTGTCTCTACACAAAATACTTTGGACAAAGACCATTTAGTCTTCAGAAACGCTGTTTAGAGCTAACTACACCAATTTTGTAGGTTGGGGTGCTAACCTTACTGTAGACAGCTGGTCTCGGACATCCTAAATCCTAGTGAGGAAGGGGTCTATGCGCTCCCCTTTCTGCATCCTTTTACATCTCAAATTATCCTCAAGATACATCTTCTGCTGCTCGGAAGATCCCTGGTATAGCATAGCGAGAGCTTCCCACATCTTCTTGGCAGTATCTTTGCCAACTATGTGAGACACCATGTGATCTCGAACCCCATTGAGAATCAACCTCTTTGCTTTCGCCATATCCTTCTTGTAGGCCTTCAACTGATTTGCCTCTGTGGGTACAAATACCACATTATTGATGTACGCTTTGAGATTGTATTCATCGATAAGACATGAAATTATTGTCTTCCAGATCACGTAATTGGAGGCTCCTTCCAACTGATCCTGATCTCTCAACCCTGTTGATGCCATCTCTGCAAAAACATGAATTCCTTCTCTTCTCCTCTGCGCTACTGTTGACTGTCTCTATGCACTCCCTACTAGAGTGCGTAAATCTACTTACAACTACTACTATTTTGCAGTGAAAAATTGAACTTCTTGACTAGAAGTTCCTTGGGGAAAGAATCCCTTCAGTGTGTGCTCTTCCTTCCTCCTGATGTTATTCTGCACCAACAAATTGTTGCAAAATAAATGTGTCCCACCTGAATATCCGCTATGCAAGGAAAATAATTCTTCTCTCTCTACCTCTGATAATATTTGATCTGGAAAATTTATTCTTTGTCGACTCTCTCAGAGAAATAACCTTTTCGTAAAAAAATTGACCCTCCTGGCCAAAGGGGCTGTACTGCCTATGAGGGTTTCGAACTACTGCTTACTCAGAACTACGAAATTCCTCTTCCCTTTTGCGACTAAGCTCTTTGAATTACAAATTGTGCTCTAATACCATGTGAAAATCTGAATAACTCCGAATCCTATTGCAACAACTGATGTTAATTTTTCTATTTTTTAATTCGATTAAACAATTTATTTGTTGTGTGCTATAACAAATATCAAATTAAATACACTACAACCTTCAAAAAATAAATGTTGTGGAAGAAATAAAAACGTTGTAAGAATAAATGCACACACACAAATACACAATTGTTTTTGGACTAAGTCCCCAGAAAATTCCAACTCAAGAAAATCGATGTAGAAGCTGAGGGTTTTAATATTATGAAGTAGTAAATATGAGTACAAGAATATGGATGCTAAATCTAGCAATCCATATAGAGAAATGACTGACAATAAATCTAGTGAGAAAAATCTCACTCCCACAGGTGATCCTACATTGACCTTGGCTTAAGTTGAGCTTCTCTTCACTGCCTCTGCATAATCACTGCGTTAGAATACGTAGTACTGCGTCCTCACAACTTGGAACTACTTTCCCTCTCTTTATTCGATCAACTGCTGTCTAAAAGATGGATCCTCTTGGACTCCAAACTTCCTCTCCGGCTTCTGTCACTGAATCACTGCTTCCCCCAGCGAAATACATAATCCCCTTTGATGCACTGCACTGCCTTCCTGTGGCACTTACTACCACTCTGCAGTGTACTCAACGGAATTGAAAAAACCTCCTCCGACCATACTATCCCTGCCCCTCTCTCACTACTTCAAGCTCACTAGCTCTCTCTCCGGCAACATAGTGCTGCTACTCTGGAATTCGATTTGCTAGTGAAATTGAGACATCAACGGCCATGATTAAAACTTAATTGATAACTATGATTAGCTAGAACTCGATCCAAGCATTTTTCTAGAAGATTTTTACCATGACTTAATTAATACACTTTAATGAATCATATTTCCTAAGTTTGGACTTAGGAAATATTAAAAACTGATTAATTATTTTAATTAAGTTGTTTCTAAATGGAATTACCAGAAACGATTTCTGGGTTTTGGAGAATACATGTATTCTAATCTCTCCACCAAATTTTGTTGTTAGAACACATCCGATGCTACAAAAACTAATAAGACTGACCAACATTCAGTCAACGTGGAGGAGCGACTGTACAAAGCCATCTTGGAAAATCGTTAGACAACCTGAAAATAGATTATCCAACAATCTGCATGCATTTTCCAAGAGATGAACTAGGAACTAGGTTACAAGTATGTTGAGCTATGTTGTGTGGAGTCGCTGATATATGGGGAGTTGTTGTTGGCGCCCCCGCTCTCTAAATTATTCAACCATTTGACTAGATTAAAGAGCAATTCTCTTCCAAACTAGTGTGAGATCACAAGCGTTGGACCGTTTGCATACAATATATGCACAAAATGTAGATTTCGTCGCTGAAAAGGAGCCGTGGAGGAACTAGCTGAAAAAGAAGACCCTATGTTGTAAAGCCGAGGAGGGTCCTAAGACGACCGTCTAGATCTGCAGTGTGAAGGATATCAACATAAATCCTTGGCAATTCAAGGATCTCTGTCTCAATGGGTATGTAATTGCCAACAACCTAAACTTTTATTTTAAGGTGTAGACTTCTCCTCGCTAGCGTTAAAAGCCTCCCGCAAATTGTAGTTTGTAATTATTTATCCAACGAAAATACTTGCATAAAGTATGGCTTCATATTTTCAAATGCATATGAATTTTGAAACCAAAGGTCAATTCGCTTTTGGTTTTTAATGGATCTTTAAAATGGATGATAAAGTGAAGTTTCTTAAAGGAGGGATAAGAATGGTTATATATATATATATATATATTAATAATGGAATAATAAGGAATGTATAAGAAGATATTTTAAATTGAAAAGGTCCATGTAAAAAGAGAATTATTATTATAATAGTTTGTTTTTGTAAATAGAGAATCACTGGAATATGAAAGAGAATTAGTGTATTAGGTGAGAAATAAGGGGAATGGTAAAAGTTACATGGTTTTAAAATATTGGAATTTGAAATGTATAAAGTTTAAGTTGAAAGTTATAAATGAGTTATTGAATATATCGAAGATTTAGTAAAGTTTTTATTAAGTCATAAAGATAATTTGTAAATTTGGGCGATAAAGTTGTAATTAGAAGTAATGTTTTTACTTTGAGGGGGTCTGAAAAGTCATTTTGTTAGTTGAATCAAGTCTAGTGTATGAATAGTTAAATTTTTTCAAGTTGAGTGAAGTTCACAAATTTTAAAAATAAATGTAATAGTCCAAATTTGAGTTCAAGTTCAAAAAACATTTGTAAGGGTGCATTCTCAGTTGTGTTGGGGTCCAAAAATTTATAGGATCTCAAGATGATTGAGTATTTTATTTTAGAAATCTCATAGTGTAAATAATAGTCAATCTCCAAAAGATTTCCAAAAGAAAATAGAATAAAAATGAAAAGAGGGTGTAAACAAAAAAAAAGGAAAACAAAAAACATTGAAAAAAGAATAAAAGATAGAACTCCATCAAAAGAAAGAAAAACAAAAAGTAAATAATACTGAAAGTGTTGCAAATTTAAATGCCACTACTGATAGATAGTTTTCTTCATGATTGATAAATAAAGGTTGTGTGCAGCTTGTTTAAAATTCCACAATGACTAGTTATTTGTTTAACCATACAGTGTAATCATGGTTAAACATGTTTGAATTTCTGTAAGTTAGATTAGAGAATAAAGATTTTCGAAACAGTTTAATCTTGGTAAATCCGTAGTTAGGGAGATAATGAAATTGGTTCAATTATTTAATTTCAATCAATTAGAGAAATAAGTGATAGGATTCAAGTAGTTTTTGATTTTCCATGAAAGAAAATAATTATGGGTTAAAAGGAGCTGCAATCAAAGCATTGGGATCCTCCTACCTTTCGGATCGACGACACTCATTTGTTTCCGGTCCCAAATCTCCATCCTAGCTTTATCACCAGGGAGGGGCTCTGAAAAGACAATTTTCCCCGTCGACCCCCATCACTGTGTGGCATCGTCTTTGTATTTTGAACCCCTAGTCGATACCACTTACCGTCTCCTACCCCCTTCGAAAGCCGTTTTCTCCATCATCACTTTACCGTCTCCCTACCTGACACCTCCGCCACTCCTGTCGCACCACATTTCATAGCCATTGCCCAATTAAATGTTTTCCTGGAAAAATTACCATTGAACATTCAATTTTCCTTCTCGGGTAATGTTCAACTTCAACGGTCCTGCGCCAACCTCCAACGGAACTTGCCATCCTTCCTTTAAAAAACCTTGAATCGTCTTCATTGTCCCTTTCACTAGCTTATTCTCCATAATTCCCAGGTTTTCTCTGCAAAGTGACCAGTTTCAAAAGATTATTAAAGTAGATCAAATTGTCAGCATTCTGTCTCCTTTCCCCTGACAGCTCACAACCTGAAATTTTTTTCCCGGCAAGCTTTTCTTTCCATCACCATTAATTGTTCACTAATCTACATACGCCTCCAAAGAGAAAGAACCAGGAGAACCCTATTAATCCATTAATCCCTCCATCCATAGACTTAAATCATATTCCATTAGCTGATAGGAATTATAGGATCAATGAGACACAATGCGACTATGAATTTTTGGAGCTTTACTATTTACTAGAGAATAAACATGCTAATAAAACATATGAAATTGGACTTTGGGAGTCCAATATTCCTCACTATATTTTCTCTCTAATCTTCCATGCCCCTGAATTCACTAGGAAATGCTAAGTGTTAGTGCTTAAATCTACCTCAGGTTGAGAAAGGTAGGTTCTAGGACAACATCAAACCATGCTTAACAGGTAGCTAGCCCTACCAGGTCGGGAGATGGCTCTCTCCCAGTCAATCTCAGCAAGATATGATCAATGAGGGCTTGAGATGACTAATATGCTGATTGATTTTAGGCTAAGTATGTGTGTAAATGAGTTTGATTGAATAAAATGATGTTTTTGTTGGCTCCAATAGAAAGGCAGATTTTGGGTGTGGGGAATGAGGCTCAATTTTGTAGAGATCTCAATAGGGCAAGGTAGGCAACTGATTTGGAACTTTAAATTGAATGAGATGGAGAGATTAGATAGGTGAGGAGTTGAATAGGGAAAGAAAACTCAGAGATCCTCTTCAAACAACTGAAAACATCAAAAACTAAAGCAAACCCCAGGTAGAGCACTGCAATTTCAATGGATTCTACCTTCTCCCTTGTTTGTTTTAGTTAAGAAGAAACGAGATCGATAATGGAATACATAACACATAAGTAAATTCATAATTACAGAAGAAATCACTGTACCAAAACAAAATACCACATGAATCCCAAAGAGTGCTGTAAACCTTGGTCTCAATTCCTTAGCCAAAACTGTTGATATGAGTATACAATGAAGCTCCAAGCTTTCTCAAAAGTCCAACCATGCTAATGAATGAAAAATCACAAGACATAGACAAATGATAACTCATCCTTGCCTCTAGGGGTTGAGCTCACAAGTTTAGGAGATGTTCCAACTAATTCTAAACTGAAAACTAGAAATTAGGTAGTGGAACAGCTTGCCTCTAGAAACTAGGGAACTGATTCATTCAGTTTCAAACAAATTTTTGATAGATGAATCTACCTCCATAAGTGAAAATTTGACATAATTACATCAAGATTCATCAATTTACATTAAATTACATCACAAGTTTGACATTAGAAGGAGAAAAAGTCAAACTATCAAAAGCTAGGCGAAAAACAGAGTGTTTTTTATCAAACTGAGAAAAATTTACCCAGTGCGCCGCGCTGATGTCGCTATGCATAGCGCCTGTTTGCAGCCACTTTTGGAGGCCTTTCGGTGTTCAAATTTGCTCCAAGTGTGCTTGTTACAAAGATTTGCCTGTATACTTTCCAATCTAAGTGGAATTTTTGAATTTGGCCTCCATTTGCCCCTCCAAAATTGAGTTCTCCCAACACTGCTTCTTGTGTGTCAAAATAGGGGTAGTAAGATCAGTTTTTGTGTTTTTGACCTTTTTGAGGGCTCAAAACCTGTCAAAATTTCTTGGCCATTGGTAGGAAAGCATATTTTTTCATGCCAAATCCAAAAATGCTGAGTTTTTGTCATTTGGAGGCTCCCATCAAAAGTGAGTACCAGGTGGCGCGGCACATAGGGCACAAAATTCTGTTTTTTGTGCCAAAAATTCCAAAAATGCAAATAATGTCCCAAATTTTTTGAAATTTGGGTCGAGTCTTCTCCATCAAGTGTTGTGTTGGGCCAAGGAAGCCTCAGCCAATATTTGAAGTCTATCTTGCTCCTTTCGCCTCCTAGATGCCCTTTTCAACTTAGCCTTCAAGCTCCTGATTCTTGCCTTGCAAACTTTGTTTCTCACCATGTAATGATAAGCCATATGTCTCAACAATGTCTTCTCCCTGTTGGCCTTCTCTAACAACCTCTCTAAGTGGATATTAGCTCTTTCAAGACAAGATTCCCAATCGGCATTGATCTGTTGCTAAAATGATGTGAGCTTCACTCTCCTTTTTTTGGCAGCTTGGCGGTTTTCCCGTATGTTTTGCAACTCCATAATCGCTTGCTGACCCTCAAGCTGCTTGTTTCTTTGCTCCAGGTATTTTATTATCCACTTAGCTCTTTCTAAGTTAAGGGACAAAGCATTGATGTCCGCCTACTGCTCTTGGATGATTTCTTTTAGATTTGAGCTTTGTGGGCCCAAATAAGTATCATCACCCTCAATGAGAATGAACTCAGTCTCTTGCTCACCTGATGGTGTTGGAGGGAAATGTTCCCCTAGGGATTTTTGGGTTGAAACCTTAGTAGACCAAAAGTTATCTATACAGAGAAACACACATTCACACAACCATTATGCTATTATAAGAAAATTATATGGTAAAGGGGGCGTACCTTAGGTCCTACGTTTGAGAAGGTCCTTAGGGTCCAAACCCTTCTTCAAGTTCCTCTTGATTCTTTGTCCTACAAAACAACCAATTCCGGAGAGCACAACAGTATATGGACAAAATCTTATAAAGAAACCATCTTCATGTTATAAAGAAAGGTAGTTAGTTATGAAATCTAAACAACCATTCACATATGAATTCTAAACATGAATATCATAAACATAAAGAGGATTCATATCAGGAACCAAGACATGTGTTTCTTTTATTATAGACAAATAAAGTACAGAAAAGGAATAATTTCACCTGAGTCACCCTTTCGAATGCTCCAAGAAAAGCCTTTTTCCAGATTCTTCCAACCTCAAGCTTTTAACAAACTCCTTCCATGCCTTACTCCATGATGTCAAAAGTAGTGGATGAACATCAACACACAAGGAAACAAGGGTTTCCTGTACAAATGAGGGAAGTGCAGGAGGCACAAGGATCTTCAGACCTGATCAGGGGAAAAATCTCAGCATAATAACCTTTCTCTTCTTCTCTCCTCCCTTATGCCTTCCCATTGAGGTCTATTTATACCTCTCCCAAAGTAGTTTTTTAGTTGGGAGTTGGTTGGGAACAGTTGGGCCATGGGCACTAACAGGTGTTCAGTAGGTAAAACCCACGATCTCCACCCAAAATTAAGGAGTTTTATATTTTTTTAAAGTGTTTTAATACATACACGCGGGTTGGGTATATACCTAATGGCCTCTTGCCCTTTTCCTCAACCTGTTGTGCTGATGAAAGAAGCGAGACCCCTTCCACCCCGGGTGGAGATAATACTCACTTTGCTGCTGCAAACAATCGTTTAGTGCCCTTTTCATAGGTGACGAACACATGCATACTAACGGTATGTGTCTCATGACCCTCATGGTGATGTGAAGGTCCAGCTGTCTCATGAAAAGTCTCTGGAGGTCCCTGAGGAGCTGTGAAGAACTCACGAGAAATGAAATCCTCCCAAGTGACGCCCTGCAAACCAAGATGACGCATGACCATAATATGAATGAGAGCAAAATGATATATACTGTTGAACTACTACTGAGGAGCCTTTTGTTGTACTAGGGTGGTCATATTCTCAATGTTTCGACACATGAAGTAGGGGATATTCATCATCCTCACCCTCGTAAAGTGCATCAACAGTCTGATATGGTAGGCATATAGGCGAGAAAACTGGCCCTCACAGCTAAAATATTTCATTATCAATTTTATCAAAGGAGCATATGAATCCTTGGGTACCGAAAAGGAAAAAATCTGCTGAGTTGTCTCAAATAATCGGGCTTGATGTATAGTTCATAATGTTGTCTGTCAAATTGCTGCCTTTTGTTCCATTGCTTTCCAATATTAGGAATGTCGGTTGCTAGAGAAATAGATTTTGGTGTTAAAGTGAATGTTTCACTAGCTAGAGTGGCTTGACCATTATGTAAATGAAGCACAAACAACCGGGCCAACTCATGATGATACTGAACTCTAGCAACCATCTCACAAAACTCATAGTAGGATTGATGTTGGAAGCATGTGATGGCGAGAGAGAAAGCCTATAGCTCAACAAGGGTAGTAGGTTCCTCATATATGTTTGCCACCCTTATGAGGCCTCCTTGGTGCATGTACCTCTGTAGGAGATTTAATGTGTGTCTCTTCATCATGGTCATATGAAGGATCAGACTCCATTTTTGCTAGTGAGTGAGTTTTCTTGGTGAGTAGAAGGAAATTTATGGTGTTTTCAATTTTCTGCCACCAAGGGAAAAGTATATGAGGGACTGTGGGGGGAGAGAGTATGAGGGATTTTTGGGACTGTTAGGACAGGGTTTTGTTTGGGAAACAGGAGATTAGGGAGTGAATTGTAAGCTTTTAGGGACAACAATTAGGGTTTGGGGATTTGTAGTTAGGATTTGGGAAAATGGGGATTGGGGATAGGGATGACTGAATATGGGAGTTGAGGAATGGGTGAATAAGCTGAAAAAAAAGAATGAAGGAGTGAAAAAGTGAGGGGGTGGTAGAATAGATTTGGCAGCAAAATGATAAGTACAAACCCTAAGCAATATTTTTTGAGAAATGGCAAGGAGGTAGGGTTTGATTTTTCTTTTACAAAACCACCATAAATTTTATGAAAAACTCCTTCACTGGCAAGGAAGAGGGCTTAACTTACTTGCACAATGGAAGAGTTGAGTGAATTTGGAGATTTGAGGGAGTGTTTGAGAGAAACGGGCTTGGCAGCTCTATGCGCTGCGCTTTCTATGTGTGCGCCACAACTCTTGTATGTGTCGCGCCACTCACCCAGTGCGCCGCGCCCACGAATTCAGACAGTTTCTCTCCAAACTCACTTCCTTTGCTCAAACACGGCTTTCACTTTGCTCAATCTTGTTTCTTGAATGAAAATGAGCTTTTGAATTGAGAAAATGATTTATACCCAAGAGCTTTTAATTTTTATTTCATAAAAAACCACTTTTACAATGTTTGAAATATGACTTTACTTTTCTACTCTATTTTTTGAGCTTTTCACTTTATTCGAGCCTTTTGATGAACTGAATGACTTAATTTGTCTTGGTTTTTGTTTGCTTTGCAGGGGATGGAGCTACTGAGGCTTGAGAAGGAGACAAGGCTTTCCTTTGAACTGATTTACATACAAGAGAACTAAAAATACATGAATTAATACAATAAAAGTCTAAAATACTCTGTTTTTATACATTTTTGAGAAATTGACTATGAAATTTATTGGTATTAGAATCTCCTCATGTGCCTGCTGACTGTTATTGGACATTTTGAAGACCTTTTGATGAAACCCTATACCTAATGATAGTGAAACCCTAGAAAAGACCCTTGAAATTACAAAGACAAAAAATGACTACAGAGGATTTTAATAAATGAAAATGAGCTAGCAGGTAAATGACATGAGGGAAAATGTACAACAAGCCACTACCGTCAGATGATCCATACTCCTAATGGAATGCAGCTGACTGAGCGAGACACCTAATATGCAATGCAACAAGAGGATTTGATCTCTGACGGAGGTATGAAGATATCGACACTAACACCAAGCCTGCTATGTTCCCAGCCAAAGAGCCATTATGACCCCATATAGTGAAATCCTTTTCTTAATTACTACCCAATCTATTAACCAGATGATGCTAGCTCCCCCTATGGAAAACAATGCTCCATTTTCCTTGGAATCCCTCACCGAACTCTATCAGAAGCTTGATTTTTCTAAAAGAGCCAAGATTTTTGATACCTTCTTACCAGAAAATGCCCAATTTCCAAAGAAGAATCCTCCATACCCTTCCTCAATCTTCTCTGATCAAGCTGAACAAATCATAACCATAATTTCATACATTCTAGGTTATTATTCTGATTAGTGGGTATGTGAACTCATTCTCGACTTCCTTTCCATCTTTTCCATAGATAACAAACCATATATTCTGTTTAATTTCAGTCAAGCCCTAAATGATAACATTCATGAGCAGTTTCTTAAATTTCCAACAAAACAAGTGTTTAATTACACTTCAATTTTAGTTTATATGTTTCTATATTATCAAGCAGACTGTTATGAAACTAGCTCACAACAAAGATAGAACAGATAGATCAACGACTTCAAAATCAGCCTTTTCGAGGGGGAAACCTCCTTTACATTAGACAAATTAACAATTATTGGATAATACAAATGACAAGACCTACTTTATATATATAGGAGTCTAAGGAGTCATAATATAAACGGAGCCGACATAATAATGATAATGTCAGGGCACAATAATAGAAATAATGGTTTTCTATGGGGCACAATAATAACAATATGGGGACTACATGGGAACAAAAATATAATAAAGGGGTTGCACTAATAACAATAAGGGGTTACACTAGTAATATAGGGACCTAACATTCCCCTCTCCTTCAAAAAGTGTTGTCCTCAACGCTTGAGTAATTCTGGATGCTTATGTATAAAATTTTCGTCCTCCCATGTGAAATATTCAACGGGTAAGTTCTTCCATTTGATGAGATACTCTGAAATTGATCGATTTCATCACTGTTGGGTTCATTTTTCTGTGACTGCTTTAGGTTCCAATATGATTTTTCCTCCCTCATCAAGTTCCGACAATATTGTTTGAACTGGGAGCTTGTCAACTATAACCTTCTTCAAGCATGAAACCTGGAAAATTGGGGGAAATCGGGAAGATGCAAGAAGCTCCAATTTGTATGCCATAGTACCAATGTTTTGAAGCACCTTGTAAGGACCATAGTACTTTGATGATAATTTATTATCCTTCTTAGCTTGCTTGAGGGACATTTGTTTGCATGGTTGTATTTTCAAAAATATCGTCGCCTAAATCAAAACTTCTTTCACTGCGATGTTGATCTACCTGTTGCTTCATTCTATTATGCACAAAAGTGGGGTTATCCTTTAAAATTTGGAGAACTTGTTGTTGATGCTCGATGTGATCTTTCACTGCTTGAAACTTTTTATTCTAATATGTACTTCTATCTTAAGAATTTTAGGAGTAGTAATTCCTGTCAATGCATTACAAGATATGGTCGAAATCATTTCTTGATGCTCGATGTGATCTTTCACTTCTTGAACCTTTTTCTTTTTGATATGTCCTTCTATCTTGAGAGTTTGGGGAGTGGTAATTTTTGCCAATGATTTATAAGATATGGTCAGTGTTGAAATGTGGCAACAAGAATATTCCAATTTTAATTTGTCCTTGAATTAAAATTTATAATTAAAATTAAAATTTAGTTTCACCAGCTGTTTGAAAAATAAATAATTAATTCATCTTGGATTAATTAGTTGGAGAAATTCAAGTTAGAAGTCTTTGTGAAGTCATGCAACAGTTATCCCTTAAATTAAGGAGATTATCCCTTAACTAAGGAGATAAGGATGAGTTATAATTGAGTTGTAATTAGTTAGCGCAATTAACTGAGTTATGTCCAGTTAAATTAGTTCCAAACAGTTTGAGGAACTAATTGTGAGTTCATTCAGTTAATTCATGCATGCATCAAACTAGTGTACTCCAAAAGGAATTCATTCCTTGAGGATTATGCAGTTTTGATAGTGTGTTGGAGCAGTGTGTAAGATCAGTTTTACACTTGGTAACAACTAGATCACCCAAGGAAAACTGCGCAAGGAAATAGGAACTTGGAGGGCAGAGAGAAGGCTTTATGAGTAGTCTATTTTGTCTATGAGTGACTGTGAGGGATTGTACTAAGAGCTGGATAGCTGTGAGAGCTAAAGCTGTGTGTAATTCTGATATATTTCCACTTGTATGGTAATACAGATAGTGGGGTTTTTAGCTGAGGCTTTCCCCTGAGTATTCTTCTGTGTTTCATGTGCATTAACTCTTCTTCTAGTTATATGTGTTTTTCTTGATCTTGCTCAAATTTATTAAGCTTCCGCAAGGTTAATTGTAGAAGTAGATTAAAGTATTTTTCTTTAGCTATATTGCATTATCAGGTTAATCTATAGTAAGAATTTCTACATGGTATCGGAGCTGTCAACAGTATATAGAGAAGATAACTCGAAGTTTGAAGTTTGGGATTGCAAGTACAAATCGAATTCATCTCATACTTTAGGTTGGTCAATGGCGTTCTACGGATTGAGACTCGAGTATGCCTTAGAAGGCAGCTTGAATTACATAGCATGGAAATATAGAATGGAAGCTGTATTAGAAGACAATGGTTTGAAGGATTTCATTGATCAAGAAATTCCCAAGCCAGATGTAGCTAATGCACAAGAGTTGGATGAATGGAAGAAGTGTGTGGCGAAGGCAAGATGGATCATCCTGGAGGGAGTTCAAGACCATATTGTCTCGAGTCTCCATGGGAAGGATACTCCGTTGTCAATGTGGAAGAAATTGAAGGACCTCTATCAGAACAACAACGACCAGAGGAAACTGGCGCTTAAGGATAAGCTTCAGAAAATCAAGAAGGAGAAGGGCGATACTATTTCTACATATCTGAACAAGCTCACCACATGTAGAGATGAGCTTGGTAGTGTGGGAATAACTACTACTGATGATGATATGGTGAGCCTTGCTCTCCTCTGTCTTCCAAAGATATGGAATAGCTACCAGGACTTTGTGAATGGAAGGGAGAAACTGCCGGATTGGGAACGACTGTGGTCAGATCTCATGCAAGAGGAGGTCAAGAGGAGCACTCGAGATGGTTCTTCATCAAAGAATTATGATGAAGAAAATCTGGCCTTAGCAAGTAAGGCAAGGAAAGGGAAAGGGAAGGCTTCCTATTCAAAATCGAATTCTTCTCATGGAGGGAAAAAGGGTGACAAATCTAAAGTGAGATGCTTTAATTGTCACGAGATGGGACATTATGCAACTAAGTTCCCATCAAAGAAGTCCAAGAAGGGATCCATAAAAGGATCAGAAGGTGAGGCATTAGCATCTGAGTTTAAAATGGACTTTACCCTCATCACGTGCATGGCTTCATCGATGGTGGGTTATGTTTGGTATCTTGATAGTGGAGCCTCATTCCACATGACTGGCGACAAAAAATTATTCAGTACCTTGGAGGAGAAAGACCTCAAGATGTGCATAGAGATGGGTGACGACAAGAAGTATAATGTTTTAGGAGTGGGCACGGTTGCTTTTCAAAGGGAGCATTGAGGTCCTCTCGCCTTGACAGATGTGAAGTATGTTCTTGGAATGAAGAATAACTTGGAATTGGTCATGATGTTGGAGGACAAAGGCTACGATGTTGTCTTCAGTAAAGGAAAGGCGTTCCTAAGACACATAGCGATGGGCCAGACCAAGAGGATCGAGATTCAAGTGAAGAATCTCTATAAACTAGAGGTAGATGATTGTGCATCATTGAGTTCGAAAGCAGAATTGGTGCAAAGCCAAGACATTGGTGAGTTGTGGCATAGGCAGTTGGGCCATTTGTATCATGGGGCCTTGAAGATAATGCAACAAATATCTATAGGACTTCCCAAAGGTAAACTTGAGCAAGTTGACACATGAAAAGGTTGTACCTTGGGAAAGTACGCCAAGTCTTCCTTTCATGATTGAGACAGTCAAGCAGAAGCAATCTTAGAGCGTGTTCATACTAATTTGTGTGGACCATTCTCGACAGCATCCACCATGAAGCAAAGGTATTATGTGATTTTCATCAATGATTATTCTTGTAAATGTTGGATTTATTTCATGTAGAAGAAGGACCAAACCTTCTCAAAGTTTTGTGAGTTCAAAGCTTTGGTTGAGAAAGAATCAGGGAAGAAGATCAAGGCCTTGAGAAGTGACAACGGTGGAGAATATGTTTCTCAAGATTTTAAGGACTTCTGCGCAGTGGAAAGAAGTAAATGGGAGTTGACAACACCTCATAATCCACAACAGAATGGGGTGGCTGAAAGGAAGAACATAACGATTGTAGGGGCAACATGGGTGATGTTGCATGACCAAAGCCTACCACTTCATTTGTGGGCTGAGGCATGCAACACAACAGTCTATTTGAATAATAGAAGCCCATATCACATACTTGGGATGAAAACACCAGAAGCATCTTTCTTCGGTAAGAGACCAGATGTGGGTCACTTTAGGATCTTTAGCTCATCGATATATTTCCATGTGACAAAGGATGCACGAAAGAAGCTTGAGCCAACAGTTGAGTTGGGGACACTTGTGGGGTACACTGATACACCCCACAACTATCAGGTGTACTTGCCTACTAGTCGAAGGACAATGGTTCGTAGAGATCTCAAGTTTGATGAGCAGAAGGCCATGCGAGTTTCCCTTGAGAGGGATCTCCAACTACAAGTTATGGAGGAACTGTTGGTTCCTAAGGAGGAGGAGCCTCAGATTGATGAGGAGCAGCTGCATGCATAGGTTCTAGGAGTGGAGACATCCACTCAAGTAGAGTCTTCTAGAGATGGACATAAGTGCACAAGAGAAGCTGACAGATTGTTGTCAGATATGAGAGAGAATGTGGGAGAACCATCTTCTCAGCAAAGATAGAGGAGATCACCTAAGAGGTACACTGGGTACATGGCTCTTGTTCCCAAGCCATCTTCCTTTGAGGAAGCAATGATGCAGCTGATTTGGGTTGATGCTATGGTAAAGGAGTATGACTCCATAATTTAGAATAGTGTTTGGGATGTGGTTCCAAGACCGGAGAACAAGTCAGTTGTGAGTTCCCATTGGCTTTAGAAGATAAAGCAAGTTGCTGATGAAAGAGTGGAGAAGCATAAGGAAAGATTTGTTGCCCATGGCTTTACTCAGGTTGAGGGGATTGACTATGATGAGACTTTTGCACCTGTTGTAAGGTACTCATCTATCAGATCGATGTTGGCACTATCAGCACAGATGGGTTGGAAAATCCCTTAGATGGATGTGAAGACTTCATCCCTTAATGGCCGGATTGAGGAAGAGGTGTACATAGAGCAACCAGAAGGTTTTGAGACCTTTGATCGTGATTCGCATGTGTGTCGACTCAAGAGAGCTTTGTATGGGCTGAAGCAAGCACCTCATGCTTGGTACACCAGGATAGACAACTACTTCACTGGGTTGGGCTTCATAAAGTGTGAAGCAGATGCGAACCTATACCACATCATGGTGAAAGGTAAGCCATTGATCATTATACTTTATGTTGATGATATCATATTGATAAGTGATGATCAGTTGATCATGTCTTGCAAGGAGGACCTTGCAAGAGAATTCAAGATGAAAGACATGGGTCTCATGCATTACTTCCTTGGCATGGAAGTGTGGCAAAAGGATGGGGAGTTGTTTGTGTCTCTGGGAAAGTATGCCAATGAGATACTCATGAGATTCCACATGGAGAAGTGCAAGCCCATGCAGATTCCTCTAGAAGATAATTGGAGGAAGAAGGATGCTACTTCAGGAGAAGGAGTAGAGGCTATTGTGTACATGCAGCTTGTAGGTTCACTGATGTAGTTAGTGAACACACAACCAGATTTGTGCTATTCTGTGAACCAGTTGAGTCAAGCTATGGTTCAGCCTACCAAGATGTTTTGGAAGGCGGATAAGCATGTATTGAGATACCTCAGAGGAAAATATTAGTATGGATTATGGTACAGATGTAAAGAGGGAGTGAAGCTATAGGGCTTCACTGATGCAGATTGGGCAGGAAGTCCATCAGATTGGAAGATCATAGTAGGTGGAATTTTCAATCTTGGGTCGGCTTCAGTTTCTTAGTACAATAGGAAAAATAGGTTATTTGCACTTAGCATGGCAGAGGCCAAATACATGGATGCAAGTCAGGCAGCATGTGAGGTCATCTGGATGCGGAAAATTCTAGTTGGTTTGTTTGATCAGAGGATGGATCCAACTGTGATCTATTGTGATAATCAGAGTTGTATCAAACTATCTGAGAATCCAGTATTTCATGATAGGTCCAAGCACATCGATATCTGGTATCATCATCTTGGAGACTGTGTAGTGAGGAGGATCATGTTGTTGCAGTATATTTCGACCAAGAAGCAAAATGTTGACATTTTGACTAAGGCATTGTGAAAGTGTAAATTCGAGTTCCATAGAGACAGGATCAAGGTGGCAAATAATCCCTTTCTTGTTGAGAGGGAGTGTTGAAATGTGGCAACAAGAATATTCCAATTTTAGTTTGTCCTTGAATTAGAATTGAGAATTAACTTTCGAATTTAGTCTCACTAGCTGTTTAAAAAATAATTAATTAATTCATCTTGGATTAATTAGTTCGAGAAATTCAAGCTAGAAGTATTTGTGAAATCATGCAACAATTATCCCTTAAATTAAGGAGATAAGGATGAGTTATAATTGAGTTGTAATTAGTTAGCTCAGTTAATTGAGTTATGTCTAGTTAAATTAGTTCCAAATAGTTTAAGGAACTAATTGTGACATGCATGCATCAAACTAGTGTACTCCAGATAACTGAAGATTCTCTCATACATAATTCATGCATGTATATTCAAAGAAAGATCCAATTGAGATTAAAGACAGGGACAATGTACTATTAGTTGAAAGAATTTTCCTATAAGGAAAACTCATGCATGTAGAAGGAATTCATTCCTTGAGGATTATTTGACAATGTGTTGGAGCAGTGAGTGAGATCAGTGTTACACTGGGCAACAACTGGATCACCTAGGGAAAATTGCGCAAGGAAATAGGATCTTGGAGGGAAGAGAGAAGGCCTTATGAGTAGCTTATTTTGTTTGTGAGTGACTGTGACGGATTGTACTGAGAGTTGGATAGCTGTGAGAGCTAAAGCTGTGTGTAATCCTTATATATTTCCACTTGTATGATAATACAGATAGTGGCATTTTTAGCTGAGGCTTTCCCCTGAGTATTCTTCTGTGTTTCATGTGCATTTATTCTTCTTCTGGTTATATGTATTCTACTTGATCTTGCTCAAATATATTAAGCTTTTGCAAGTTTGATTGTAGAAGTAGATTAAAGTATTTTGCTTTAGTTATATTGCATTATTAGGTTAATCGACAGTAAGAATTTCTACAGTCAGATTCATTTCTTCTTTCACTGGGGTTGGTTCTTGGTGTATATCCTCTTCTTTTGATGTTTCTTGATCCTTTTCTTCCTCCTCTTCACAATCTATGTAAAATAATTTCTTCTGAGCACACTTATCACCTTTAGTGTATTTGCTATCACAACTATAACAAAACCCTTTTTCTCTTTTTTTCTTCCAATTGTTATGGTGTAAACCTTGTAGTTTGTGGAAGGCTAGGAGAAAAAACACTTCATATTTATAGTTGTGAGTGGTAGGATTCCTTTTTTCCATAATTCCACTTTCATTTTTTCTTGGCAACCTGAATGCCCTCTACAATGAATCAGGTTCCCAAAGATGAACCTCATGTTGAATGTTACCCTTTAAAGTCCTTATGAAGACATCAATCCTTTTGTTCTCTAGAATATCATTTACCCTTATATTCAATTTTTGGAAGTCCTCAATGTGCTCTGCCATTAAACCCTTTTGTTTGAGATTTATCAATTGGCTAAAGAAGGTGTTGCTCTTTGTAGCCTCATAATGTGCTATCATTTCCTCTGTGAAAATTGACCAAGTGATAAGTGGTTTACGATAACAAATACCTTTATACCATAAAAATTGATTCAGTTCTAAATATAAATATGAAATGTGTACCTTTTGTAACAGTTGTACACCATTTAGATCAAAATATTGCTCCATTTGTAGTATCCAATTTACCAGATCCTTGCCATCAAACTTCCTCATATCGTTTTTTTCTTGATTTTAGGAGATCGATCTTGAATCTATTGTATCTATGTAATTGAGGATATCCAAGGCCTAAAATTTCTTCTTGTAGTAGCCCTCTGAGTCCTCTTTCCAATGCCACCATCCTAATCGAAATTGGATTCTCCAAGCAAGAGTTATGCCAAATCTCCTATGATGACCTGATTACAGACTGATTCAATAGAGAAAACTTGTACAAAGTGCCATGTGTCATTGTTTTGACCTTCAGACCTGGAAACAATACAACGAAAAGTAAATTCCATCCTCTTTCTTTAAATTCCTACGAAATTTCAACCCGATACTCAGAGAGAAAGTTATGACGATTTTCCCAAGGTCACCTGTTTGGGATGTAATTTGGGAGTTTGCAACAACCCTAGATGTATTGGACCATATCTCCAAAAATATAGTGAAACAAGATCTGAAATTCGGCCCCAAGATTCACCGAGGTTTTGGCTCAAATGGTTTTTTTTAGCTTTTGAAACGTCGCAGAATTTTTTTTATAGAAAAAATTCCACGATGACTTGTTTGGAGCAACGACACCTTAGAATCCAAAGCTCTGATACCAAATGTTATGAAATCAGTTCACAAAAAAGATAGAAAAGATAGATCAATGGCTTAAAAATTAGCCTCTTCAGGGTGGAAACCTCCTTTACATTACACGAATGAACAATTCTTGGATGATACAAATGACAAGACCTCCTTTATATAGAGGAGTCTAAGGGGTCATAATATAATCAAAGCCGACATAGCAATAATCATGTAAGGGCACAACAATAGCAATAATGATCTTCTATTGGGCACAATAATAACAATATGGGGACTACATGGGCACAACAATATAATAAGGGGGTTGCATTAATAAAAATAAGGGGTTACACTAGTAGTAGAGTGACCTAACACAGACAGGTTCAGTTTTTCCATGCAGAAGCTAGATGAAGAGGGAAACCAACAACCTGTAATATTTTGGACTTCTTTAGTGATGAAAGAGAAACAAGAATTCTCCTATAAACAGTTCATTGAAGAGTTTGTTCACCCAGCTATGAATATCCTAAACATCTCAACACAACCTAGAATTATTGAAGATATCAAAAAGATTCTACATTTGACAGATCACGCTAGGACTGGAGACTGGTATTTATACCAGAATTACATTGAAATTAGAGTTTATGGTTGCAAGTTAGCACCATACAAGCTCCCAAAATACCTCCCCATCAGGGATTTTTTAGCTTGAATATATAATACAAATGATAAATTCAGATGATATTTACTTTGTGGTGGAAAAGAAGAAGTCCCATTTTTGGATAAAGACATAGGTGGGCCCTTTCATATGCCACACCAGGTTAGTAGGGGAAGAAGTAGATAAAATACTTAAAGAGATGAAATTCAGCATGAGTTTCACAAGGTCTTATGACCCTTGGGGTATCATTTCTAAGCTGAGAGTAGAAAACAAAACTACATATATCCATACCTCAGGGCTTGAGATAGAGAAATATGTGAACCAATCAGAATGGGCAGAGAATACATTGCAAGAAGCTGAAGAAAAATTGTTTTCTACTTCAAATTTACAGAGTCCCACTCCTCAAGAGAAAACAAGTAAAAGATAGAGAGAGGAGGGATCATCATCAAAAACAGGTAGTGGGGCCAAGGATTTTAGAATCAGTTACAAGAAAAGAGCAAAGATGACTCCTAGGACAGATGCAGAAAATGACATAGAAGATCAAGCTGCCATCATAATTGGAGAATCACCACCTATAAGCAGCAAGTTTGTTACATCTCCTATTGGACCTTCAATATCACATGGTAAAAAAGAAACATAGCTATCTTCGCAAGATGTCCAAGGAGAAATGGAAAAAAGTGTTTTTGACAGGTATCGAGTGATCAAACTTAACAATGAAATTATTAAATAACAAACCTACAATCAGTTTTGGAAGCAGACTTTCAGTTCATAGAGAAGATTACTATCATTTTTGATACAAAACAAGGAAATATGCAAATGGTATTCCTTGAGGCCCAAATTCCACATCTTAAGACACCAACAGATTACAAGAGCACAATTTTTGAATTCAGCACCAAAGATATCCATCCCATTGATCAAATGGAAATGCATAAACAGGCTGGTGAGATGATTTCCTCTACCTTAACTAATACTACTATGTCATTGTCAAAGAGACAGGTTTTATATACAAACAATCAATCCCAGTTAAAAATGGAAAAGGTATCTTCTTTAGAAAAGGACAATAGGATCAAATCTTTGGAATATTTGGTAGTCAAGATAGGATACGATCCTAAAGATATAAATGTTGTAGAGGAGATCATCAAGAAAAAAAATCTTGACATTGCAGCATCGAGAAAGCAGCTAAAACTGCCAGCCACAGAGGATCCCTTGACTAAAGATATTGAATAAAATGAGACACAGAAGGTTGACATGATGAAGCTAATCATAAAGCAGAATGTTTAGATCAAACAGATGGAGGTAGAAATGGAGAAAATGATCAAAGAGAAAGAGCAAAGTCAAAGGGTAGCCATAGTCCCCCTGGATGCTATACCCATCACTGACGTCCCAACTACAGGAACAACAACTGCAATAAATTATTCAACTCAAACTACAGGTGCTAAAAAATTGACAAACACACTGGAAAATATGTCAATCCAGTGAGAAGAAATTAATAAGTTGCATGGACAACTCAAAGCTCTGCAAGAACAGAAAGCCAAAACTAAAGCTTCTCATTTAGTTGAAGTACAGAAGTCATAAAGGCTACTATAGAGGTTACAAAGGGTGGAGAAGGATACATCAATTGGTCAAACCTTGGCCCAAGCCAAGGAAACCATTTGGATGGGTATTTTTTACTCCATGAATGAGATTTGGCCATGCATCCAAATCATTTTTTAACATGAAGAACTTATCCAAAAGGCCACTGAAACCATTGTTTAAGTAAGGGAAAACCTGGGAGACATGCCTACAAAATCTTCCAACATCATCAAATTCTTGAATTCAAAGAATAAGTATGAGCTTGAAGAGATAGGAATTAATGACAAGACTACCACCATCTTGGAAGTCAAGAAGGTTTTGACTAAAATAAATCTCATTGATCAATTAGAATGGAAATGTGAAACACTGGTGTTGAGAGTAAACAAATTCTTCAACAATATTGTAGCATTAATTCAGAAAGGATTGCCCAACATATATGTGATTAATGATAAGCTAATTACTCAAGAAGATTATGTTATGAAGATGAAGGAAGTGGCCAGAAGCAGTACCAAATTCAATGGTATAAAAGGCAGCAAGACAACGAGAGAATTCTTAGAGACAATGGGAAATGACTTCTTTATCTAGAATGAGGTAAAACATATCTTCAAAGTAAAGCTAAAATTTGCAAAGTATACTGAGGTTGATGAGATTTATCGAAGGGTAATTAAGTTAACCATTCCATATGAAAAAAAGTGGGAGGATCTATGTGATTTATTGGATTAAAAAGCAACTTGAATGTAATAAGAATATCAACCAACACATCAGCCAACACAACAACTAGCGCAACACAGTTATAGGTTGATTCAACAACCGAATCCACCAAAACAGAGCCACCTCTTCATGCAGCTATCCACCTTGCCTATGATTTTGCAAAAGATCGATTTTATTGTTTAGGATAATGCTAATAATACACTGTCAATTGAAACAACGATTTTGTAATTATTTTGTAATTATTTTTATAAATACTTCACTGTTTGAAGTATTATGGGTTGATTGTTGAATATAATTTCCTCTGCGGATTGTAATTTTCCAGTTGCTGGAAGCATCAATAATCCAAGGACATTCTTCACAGGATTCATGTGGTGTACGAAATGGTGACATTTTTATTTATTTTATGTGTTTAATCACTGTCTCCTTTCTCTGTCATTTTTGAAAAGATTAATTACATAACAAAAACTGTGATGAATAGGATATGTTATATAAAACACCCTATTCTAGCTATTAGTAATTTATATGTTTTCTACTGAAGTCAAATTAAGGAATTCTTCATTGCTCCTTAGTTTCTACTAAATCTTAAATTTCTTCTGTTCCATAATCCATTTAAAATTATGAAAGATCCAACTAGTGCAACCTAGCTTGCCCCGTGAAACCCCAAAATTTGATGTAGATCCAGTTAATATTTAGAACCCATAGCCCAATGGAATTATAACAATTTAATCAACCAAGAAATCCAATAAAAAAACAATCAGTACATTAATAACTAGCCTAAAATTCATATCTCAAACATAGCTAAATTTTATAGAAAGATCCCTCTTTGAAGCTGGGAGGGCTAGACCCCAGATTCCAAAGTGGTTTTGATGTTGTCCTATGTGTTTACTCCCTCAACCTTAGAAATATAGAATGAAAACATAGTGGTGACCATATTGGGGAAGGATACGCTTTAAATTGAAAATAATTATTCCCTGGTAGTTAATCAATATTTCAAAAAATCAAAACTCTTATATCACAATGAAATACATGATTTGAGGTTGCAATATTTGTATATATTTGAGTGTGTTATTAATTTTAATTTTATTAGCTGTGTGATGAGTTTTCAATAGATCTGGATCCTAAAATAATTTTCACGAGAGCTCACCCATATCCCAATCCTGCTAAATTTTTAGATAATCTAGAGAAATTAGTGAGAAAGAGAAGTCTTACAGAGAGCCAGGGTAGTAATAGTCCTTTCTCTAGGTTCAACTCTCTTCCTGAGAACAATCATTTGTCAAGGTCTAAGTCTCTTCCTGAGAAGCTTGAAACTATTCAAGACATAGAGTTTGATTTTCCTTTCCAACATACTTTGTTTAGGACAAATCTGGGAGCTTTGTAGATTAGTCTGTCGTTGATGAAGCTTTACTGCGACCATTTATACCCCTAACTCAGCCTCCTAAATTAGATCCTTATCTAGAACACCTACAACAATTTTATAAATTACAGGGTCTAGTCTCGGTTTTGGACCAAGCCATTAAAAAAGATTATATTCAATAATCTATTGAATTTTAATCTTTAACAATTGCAGAAGTTACTTTGTCCACCCAAACTTCCCTGTCTATTAATATACAACCCCCTAGTCCTAGTCATTCTATAGTCTCTACTTTTTCACCTATAACAACGCAAACTATTGTTCATACTATCCATGTAGTTACTAAAACTACACCTTCCACAGGTCCATCTTCTAGTAAAATTATCACACTAGCTATGGAAGCTAGGTATGCACCTTTATTTTTATTAGGCCAACTAAATGCTATGCCTGTAGACTATAAATCCAAAATTCTAACGTTTGATAACACTGGTTCTCATGCTGCTTAGTGACACGTAGATAGAATGAATGATGTTTTTGATCTTCAAGAAGTAGATGAGGCTAATGTAAAGATGAGATTGTTTTCTCAAAGTT
Organism: Pinus tabuliformis; assembly: GCA_031772625.1. NCBI lineage: Eukaryota > Viridiplantae > Streptophyta > Pinopsida > Pinales > Pinaceae > Pinus > Pinus tabuliformis. The sequence continues at coordinate 462,277,679 of CM062808.1, read as the reverse complement.
TAGGAGGTGATGTCAAAAAATGGTTTAGGACTTTACTTGTAGGAAGTATAGCTAACCTTGATGTATTCCATCAAACGTTTTTAGCTAGATGGGAAATCAAGAAAAATCCTCTACAACTCCTAAATGAATACAAAAGACTTTAAATGAAACCCAATGAAACTATGAAAGAATACTGTGAAAGAATAAAATGAAACCCTTGGTCTAACTTTAAATGATTTTCTTGATGGTTTTGATGTAGACATGGGGTATCAACTTAGAGAGAGAGACCCTGCCACTTTAGAAGAAATGCAAGCCAATGCTATAAAATTTGAAGGTAACATCTTAGCCAAGAAGGCCAAACTAAAATCTGAATGCATGGTTACCATTAAAGAAGAATGTTCCACTTCTACCTATGATCACAAAATTGATAATCTAGTGAGGGTAGTGGAAAAGATGATGCAAAGAGTAAACATAAATGATCAAGCACAAATGAGAAAAAATCAAACTCCTCCTCAAAATAGGAACCAAAACTTCAGAAGGAATATTCCCCAAATCAAACAACGAGAACAAAAGGGTCCAGACCAGAAAGTCCGACCTCCTTTTCAGGAAAACTATACTAATGATGAGGGTAATATTATTGAAGATTTAGATGACAGTCAAATAAATTTGATGGGAATAAATGATGATGAAACTATTTTTCTCACTCAAGAGGAGCAAGAACTTTTCCTCCTAACTCAAACCGAACTTGACTCTGAGGAATAAGATGAATATAAACAAGGTTTTGAGAATGCCATTATGGAAGTCCATAGGAAGTATAACCTTTGGAGAAAAAAGAATTCAGACACTCTCATCAGTAATAACTTGGAGAATCCTACTAAGAAATCCTCTGACAATGATGCTAGGAAAAGCACATAAAATTCTCCTAAGAAAACTGTTGATAATTCTGGCAAAAAGAAAGTAGAAACTCTGGCCAAAAATATAGTTGATAGTGTTTCCAGAACTACTCAAATAGATATCCCAACCACAAGTTAGCGAAAATAACCTATATCAAAATAAATTATTGATCAATTTGATTTTCCCAACATAATTAAGATTCAAACATCGTTCAAAATTGAGAATGAATTAGCAAAACTAAAAATTCCCATTCCTCTAATAGAGTTAATGAACAAGAATATGTACATACCTCAAGTGATGAAAGCTCTAAACATAGGGGAAAATACAGACTTTGTTAATTTGAATGATGACCAACCTGAACTCTTATTTGGACCAGAAGTTGAAGGAAAACCTCAGGAAAGGGGTTTTCCTCCATTCTATGTTAGCCTAAATATTCATGATAAGATCCTCAATAATGCTATGTTAGATTCAGGTGCTTCCTGTTAGAGTTGGTCTAGTAGCCCTCCATCAGCGATCAAATCTCTTTGCATTTGCATAAGTAGGTGTCTCATCAGTGTCATCTTATTGCATTCCATTAGGCATGCCATAACCCTGATGGAGGAGCTGGTGTCTTTACTCCCCTCTTGGCACTGCTGGATCAAGTTGTTTCAGTCAATAAACTATTTCAAGGTTACTTGTTTTGTCTTGAGGTCAAAATTCTAGGTCTAGGGTTTAGGTCCAATTTGTCTTCAAGGTCATGTCTCTAAAAGTCAATAAATGCCCAGCAGGTTAGAGGGATGATTATCAAAGTATTTTTTAAAAGATTTCATCTTGTACAGCTAATTTTTACCTTGGATTTAAAAACCCTGTTTTTAAAGACAAGGTCATTTTTCTCATTTTTGTAAAAAGTTGTAAAAATTCAAAAGTCTTCAAAAATCAGCATGCAGCCTTGGTCCCCTTTGCCAAGATTCCTCAGAAGCTATCCCTGCAAAAATTTTCAAGAAAAAACATCAGTTCAACCAATTTCAGGACAAAAGGAAACCATAAAGTCAACAACATTCAAATTTTGAAAAAGTGTCATGATAAACATTAGAAAGAGGGTTTTGAAATGAAATCAATTTAAAACAAGAATATAAAGCCTCACTCTCCCTCCATTAGTCTTCATTGTGCCTCAAAGCAATAGAGAGAATTGTGTTGAAGAGAATTTGGGCGAATTTGTGAAGTCTGAGTGCGCGCGACCCATTGAGACTGGCGCGCGACCCGTTGGGCGAGCGCGACCCATCAGAGTGCCTTTGCCAGTGCAAAAATTACACGGGCGCGACCCATTGAGGGCGCGCGACCCGTTGGGCAGTGCGCGCGACCCGTTGGGGATTTCTCCACAGAAATTTGCCAGTGAGCTGCCAAACGACCCCAGAATTTTTCAAGCTTGCAGCATCTCAAACAGTTAAAACAACAGATTTTAAAGCAGAAGCAGCAGTACATTTCAGCCACTTTGCTCTTGAAACCATGTCAGAAACCGAAACCGATTATGAGCAAAGTGATGACCATGATTCAGCCTCAGAGTTTGAGGTACATAGGAGGCCTCACAGGGGTGGTAACAGTGGTCACCATAGGAGAGAGGAGCCCACCTCTTTGACCGATTTGCAGGCTTGTCCAATTGCAGTCACATGTTTCCGCTATCTGTCATGTTATGAGTTTTGCGAGAGGATCTCTCAGATTCAGCATCACAGGGAGTTGGCTCACTTGTTTGTTTTGCATTTGCATGAGGGGCATGTGAACCTTGCAGGGGTGGATTTTACATTGACACCCGAGATGATTGCTCAAGCAACAGGGATACCTAATGTTGGAGAAGTGTGGAACAAGCGCAAAATATTGGACAATTTTCAGTACGAGCCTTACATTAAACCTGCATTTATGAGACACTTGACAGGTGTATTTCCTTTCAGATTTTTGAGAAATGAGTATGCTCCTTTGATGAGGCTTATCATGCGCTATTTCACCTGTGAGGGCAGATTTTCACGTGTGTATTCATACCACATTCGCTTGTTGATGCATTTCACACGGGTACAGATGATGAACATCCCTGTTTTCCTGTGCCAGAATATTGAGAGGATGGTGCCCTTGGTGCAGAGAAGGAGTCCAGCACAGCGGCACAGGAGCATCTATCATTATGGTTTGATCCAACTTGTGGTCATACATCAGTTGGCTCAGCAGGGTATCCCATGGGAGGATTTTATCTCTCGGGATTTTTTCACAGCATCAGCATCATCACCCCCTGAGGTTGTTCATGAGGAGGGAGGGCCTTCGCAGCAGCATGATATTCCTGAGACCAGACATGTCAGCTCTCCTCCATTGGTCACATATCAGAGAGGCCACAGGGCCTTATTTGCAGCAGCTAGGCGAGTATTTTCTCCACACCAGGTGGAAGGGGTCTCGCCTTCTTCATCAACTCAGCGAGTGTTATCTCCACACCAGGTGGAAGGGGCCTCGTCTCCGACAACAACACAGGTACCAGAGAGAGGCAAGCAACCCAAGATTGATGAGGGGCCATCAGGTTTTCCAGGCATAGAGGTGGTTGATCTTGACATCAGTTCTCCTAGCCTAGAGTCAAAGGAGATCATTCAGCACCTAAGAGCTGAAAATGATTCATTGCAGCAAAGATTGGAAGGGGCACAATGGACGATCACATATTTAGAGCAGCGCAACAAGCAGTTGGAGGATGAGCACACTCTTGATGAGTTGCAGAGGATTCATGAGGACCGCAACTTGGCTCGAAAGAGACCCGGCAATTTGGTACCCGTTGAGTGAGAGGCTATGCTTCTCCGGGTCAATGCTCATTTGGAGGGGTTACTGGCCAAGGCCAACCAAGATAAGGACTTGCTCAGGAACATGAAAAATCATTATTGGGCGCGGATGCACGTATGCAAGGCAAGAATGAAAGTGCTCCAAAGACGATTGGCCAAAGCACAAAAACGAAGGAAAAGGCCCGACCCCCTCCACATCTTGGCTGAGGTTTCTTTTAAGGAGCATGATACTAAATAACTCAACTCTAGCACAAATTTCAAAAAAATTTGAGCATTTTGGGTCATTTGTGATTTTTTGGGCAAAAAAACAGGTTTTCTCCACCAATGGGTCGCGCGCCGCGCACGACCCTTTCGTTTGGCAACTCCATTTTGGGAAAACTCAGCATTTCTAGATTTGTCATGAAAATTTACACTTTCTCAGCCATTGCCAAGAAATTTCACCAAGTTTTGGGCCTCTAGAAAGTCAAAAAAACAAGCAAAAAATGACTTTCTGCCACATTTTTGACACACAGGAAGCAATATTGGGAGATTGCAATTTTGGAGGGTCAAATGACCACCAAATTCAGAAATTCCACTTGGGATGGAAAGTAGACATCCAGAAATTTCCAACAAGCACACGTTTGCCTCATTTGGACACCTAAAAGTACCTCAAAATCAGCTCCAAAATAGCGCAACCCGTTCAGGAAGAGGGCGCGACCCGTTGGGCAGTGTTCACAGGAATTCATCTACAGCTCAGGAATTCGCCCAGCTTTGACCAGTTTTGACTTGTGATGGGATTTTTCACCCTCTTTGATGTAATTAATGTATTTTCATGTTGACATGACACTTATTTACCTATTCTAGAAGATTCATTCATGAAATAGCAAACATTTAATGAATGAATTGGTTTCCTAGCTTATAGAGGCAAGTTGTTTTGACTGCCTAGATTTTAGTGCTCAGTTTAGAATTGGTTGAAACAGCTCCTAGAAGGATGATCTCGACCCCTAGAGGCAAGGAAAGGTGTTAGGTTGCCTATATTATGTATTTTCTTAGTCATTTTCAGAGGTTGGAGGGTTGGACTCTTGAGGGATAAGCTCTATTGTATTACTCATTGTATCTCTGCAATTTTTGGCAAAGGAAGACCAGGGTTTTGCAGTCCTTTTTGGGATTCTTGTGGTCACATGTATTGATGGTGTGTTTCTCTTTGTACTTGTAAGTGTGTTATGTGAATCATTTCCTTACTTTTCCTTCTGCAAATTAGGCAAATGAAGTGTTAAAGTAGAATTCATGACTGTCATGCTCTGCTTTTAAGTTTGCTTAATATCAATGTTTTCAACTGTTTAAGGGGAATTCAAGGTTATTGCTTGCTCTCCTTAACTCCTCATCGTTCATTCTCATCCATCCACCTCTATCAAAGGCATCAATACTGTCTCCTACCTTGCCCCAAAGAACCCCCTGCAAAAACTGTGTCCAATCCCCGCACCCAAAATTGCCTTTCCCCAACTTTCCACCAAAATCTTAAAACTTCCAATTCAAACCTTTTTATCAGTTTACTAGCCTAAAATCAGTGTTTCCTTATTGGTTATCTCGCCCATTGAAGATCTTTACCGAGATATACCGGAGAGAGCCCTCTCCTGCCCCGTAGGGCTAGCTACGAGGCTAAGTGGTTTGATGTTGCCTTGGAGTTTGCCTTTCTCAGCCTGAGGTGAAATTTCAAGCGCTAACACTTCCCACAATTTAATGCCTAAAGCTGTTATGGAAAAGCTAGGACTTGACATTACCAAACCTTATAAAGATTTATATTCCTTTGATTCCAACAAAGTAAGATGTCTAGGTCTCATCAAAGACCTGTGTGTTACTTTAGCTCAAATCCTGACCAAAAGTCTGGTAATGGACATAGTGGTTGCAGATATACCCCCTAAGTATGGCATGTTGTTGTCACGCTCATGGGGAGCAAAGTTACAAGGGACCCTACAAATGGATATGACCTTTTCCACCATACCAATTTTTGGTTAGCAAAGAATATTATATAGGGAAACTTTGATGAAATTCATGGTGAGTAGTCAAGAGAAGCCTCACAACTATCCTCTTTACTCTGTCCACTCAAATTTAGACTCTTTCATTCTTTATAATGATGGAGACATCAACACTCAGGTTACCAAAGCATAAACTGATATTTCTAAAATAGATGCAAACCAAACACAAATAATAGACCAAAACACTCTTTAAGGACCTCTTTGGAACATGAGCTTTGATGGCTATTGTAGTAAAGATGGTTTTGGAGCAGGAGTGTGGGTTGCAAACATAGGAAACAATCATGCTGAAGGTCATTCATACAAGCTCAACTTTCAATGTACAAACAACATAGCCAAGTATGAAGCTCTTATATTAGGATTGCAATTGTTAAAAAAATTGGGTGCCAAGAGAATCTCCATTAAAGGGGATGGTGAGTTAATCATAAAAAAAATTAAAGGAGAGTATTCAGCCAAGCACCCTAGATTGAGAGCATACAAAAATTCCATGCTTGATTTTCTAGAGAGTTTTGTGGAATATGACATTTCTACAATTCCTAGAAATCAAAATATCTTGGTTAATAGTCTGGCCTTTTTAGCCAACTCCTGTAAAATGCCTTACCCTAATCGACAATATACAGTGGAAGTGAAACATTGACTAGATGTACCAGATAATATGAAGTATTAACAAGTGTTTGGCAATGATAAACAAATTGAATGTTTTCTGTAGTCTAAGGATAAATATGAAGATGATAATATAGACTTAGAGTGTGAATTAGAAAATCAAATAGTTGTACATTATAATGTAGAAAGGCAGTTAGATAAATCAAATGTGTGTGTATATATATATATATCTATAAGAAGTTGTAAATAAATTAGAATTGTTTGAGCTAGATCCATAGAAAGAAGAGTTTGAAACACTTCAGTTAAAGGATAATGTTTACCCTAGAAGTTTAATTCAACTGGAATAATTATTTGATTTCAATGATGTATTTAAGAAGCCTAAAATTGAGCCCACAGGGGCATATATATATATAATAAGTTGTAAATAAATTAGAATTGTTTGAGCTAGATCCATAGAAAGAAGAGTTTGAAACACTTCAGTTAAAGGATAATGTTTACCCTAGCGGTTTAGTTCCACTGGAATAATTATTTGATTTCAATGATGTAGTTAAGAAGCCTAAAATTGAGCCCACAGGGGCAACAGTAGAAGAATGCAACATAGGTAGTGAAAAGGATCCTAAAATGATAAAACTCTCCAAATCACTGCTAACTTCTAAAAAAAAATACATTGCTTTATTCAAATAATGTAGTGATTTTTTTGCCTGGAGCTATGGAACCCGAAAAACTTATGATACTGAGATTATACAAACATAAAATTCCAATTAAAGAGGATTAAAATCCATTTAAACAAAAGATTCGAAGAATAAATCCAGTATTGATGCCTCTAATTGAGAAAGAAATTAAAAGAATGTATGATTCTAAAATCATAGTCCCTCTTAGATACTCTATATGGGCTTCTAATATAGTACCAACGAGAGAGAAAACAGGTGAAATCAGATTATGTATAGATTTTAGAAACCTTAATAAAGTTTCCCTAAAGGACAACTACCTTTTACCAAAAATGGATCACATATTACAAAAGGTAGTTCGATCTTCTAGGATTTCTTTATTAGACGGTTTCTCAGCCTATAATAAGGTTTTAGTTCACCCCGATGATCAAGATAAAAAACTTTTACTACTCCATGGGGTACCTTCACGTATGTGAAGATGAATTTTGGGTTAATCAATGCTGCAGCCACATTTCAAAGAGAAATGGGTGTTGCATTTGCTGATGAAATTGGTAGGTTTATTGTGATCTATCTAGATGACAAATTTATTCCAGGATTGATGAAGAACATTTGTTACATATGAGAAGAGTATTTGAGAAATGAAGAAGGTTTGGAATTTCACTAAATCCTAAGAAAACAGTTTTTTGCCTTGAAGAGGGAAAACTCCTAGGTCATATCATCTCTAAGGAAGGTATTAAAATTGATCCCAAAAGGATTGAAGAAATTTTGAAAATCAACCATCCTAGAAACATTAAGGAACTTCAATCATTTATTGGCAGGATAAACTTCCTAAGCAAATTCATCTCCAACCTTGCAGAACTCCTCCGAAATATAACAAACATGCTGAAAAGAGATTCAGAAATAAGATGGAACATTGAGGTTAGGCAATCATTTGATCAAGTTAAACAAGCATTGACAAAAGCACTAGTCATAATCATTTCAGATTTCACCAAGGATTTCACAATCTTTTCATTTTCATTTGAACACACTATTGCAGCTGTTAGTTTATAGAAAAAAATGATGGATTTGAACAACCCATTGCTTTCTTCAGCAAGGCTTTAAGGGATGCTGCATTAAAATATAACATAATGGAAAAACAAGCCTTTGCATTAATAAAAGAAATCAAGGATTTCAAGGTGTATATCCTTCATCCTCACATAATTGCTTATGTACTAAATTCTATAGTCAAGTATATTTTAACCCAAAATGGACCAGATGGTAAAATAGGCAAATGGATTGCCATCATTCTTAAGTATGACATAGAAATCAAGCCCACCAAGCTTATCAAAGGACAAGGACTAGCCAAATTGATGGCTGAATCTAACTTTAATGCATTGGATATCAACTTTGTAGCTGCATTAGATCTAAAGAGGATCAGGCGACTCCACAATTAGATGAGGCTTTTATGACCACACCTTGGTATGCAGACCTCATTTTTATTTTATTCAATTTAAATGCTCCTCTTGGTTTAAACAAGACAAAGGTTAGATTTCTGAAATTGAAAGCAGTGAAATTTTGCATCATAGATAATGTTTTATATTGGAAATATGTTGGTGGTATTTTACTAAAGTTTCTATTGAAAGATGATGCAGAAAGAACCATGCAGGAATTCCATGACGGTGATTGAGGTGGACATCTATTGATGTAGGAGCATGAGGCTTGGAGGAAAAAGTCTTCAAACTTATTCCAAAAATACAAAAAAATCTACAAGCAAAGGAATGGGATCCTTTAGCCATCAATTTACCAACTTTCTAGATAGGATTTTGTGCTATAATTTAGGATTGAATGAATCTGTAATTAATTATAGTAGTTTTGATTTAGTTGAGAGCCTTGAGGAGAATATTGCTCAGATTTGGTTTTTGTTTAAAATAGGTAGATTTGATCCATTGTTTGAGGATATGATAGTTAGAGTGGAGTTGTATTAATGCAAGTTTCGAATGATGTAAAGGAATTTGGACTGATTGGATTATATGCAGAACTCAAATATCTCTGTGTATTTTTATTAAAATTGTTCAATCCCAGAGATATTTGCAACCTCTGAATTCTTGCTGTGTATTATAGAAATATCAGTTTGCTTTTGAAATCTTAGAGTTTTAATAGATTTGGCATGTTTCCATTTATTTCTTAAGTCACGTTAACAACAAGTTAGCCCTGGGTTTTTAATTCATGCATTAACAGAAATTCCATAAGCGGAGTCCGACTTACATTGGAAATTGGCGTTTATCATAAAATCCAGACCTGAAAAATTATAGAGGTAGATTTATAACCCTATCGGGTCCGTGAGCCCGATCGCATCAGAGCCTTTATGTGTTATAGCATCGGCCTTAAAATCCTCCAACTTGCGATATTGTGATGGGTGGATGAGTGATTTAATCGCGACCTTCAAATCAATGAGTAATTGGGACTGTTGATTTCATTGACTAACCTGCGCGCTAGTGAAATTCCAGAAGCCGTAGAACACTCGGGCCTCATCATCCGACGAATTTCAGGTTGAAAAAGTGAACGAGTGTTAAGCAAGAGGTCGGACTTGAACTTATTTTAAATTGGCAATTTATAATTCCATTGGGTCCAAAATTTGATTAAGGGTCGTGCAGTTTGTGCGCCCGAAATTGCTATCGATCGTCGGATCAACTGGAGGTTTGATATACGACAGAGGAATGTCAAGTAACTTTATTGATCGGGCGAGGAGCTGACTGTTGGATTAGGGACTTGATCGGACAGTGGAGGTTGTGTCACGTCGTTTAAAGGTTAGATACTTGCGGTGGTCGTGATATGTAATGATATAGTGTATTATTTAATTCCTATGGAATTACAGCGCCGATAGTGTTATTCCCCACTATTATGAAATTGTGCTAGTTACCATTTGGGTATGATATCTGTGCGATAAAAAAGGTTTGTGTGATTAATGAAAAGGACTGGTTATTGCGGTGAAAAAGGAAAAGTTCATAAAATAGTCAATCTTTAAAATAGATGAATGATTTTTCATTCGATAGGGAAGAAGGAATTCCACTAGAATTAGAGGAGATTGTTACAAGATTTGAGCGTTTGTCAATCACGCTTGCACCCATGCCACCATTTGTGGTATCAGAGTAGTCTACAGAGGTTGAGCAAGATCTCAAGGAGTAGAAGAAGAAATCCACTATGGATTTCAGAGTTGGAGGAAGAGGTGGTGGTCGAAGAAGAGGACGACCAGTTGCAAATGCTGAAGTGTTGGAAGCTGTGCAACAAATGAAAGCTAGACTGGAAGCAGTAGAAATGGGAAGAGATGCAGATGCTAGAGATGTTAGTGAACCTGAAGCTGAAGCCATGGAAGAAGAACCTATAGATGTAACTCCTGAGATGAGATTCTTAAGGTCAGTATTGAGATCCACATCTAGCCTAGACTTGAAGTCTCTAACTACACAGGAAGATTAAGCCCTATGGAATTGATTGACTGGATAAATGACATGGAGAAATTATTCGATTATGAAGAAACAAATGAAGGAAATAAGGTGAAGTTTGCTGTCACCAAACTAAAAGGACATGTAGCCCTTTGGTGGGATGGAGTGCAGACAGAGAGAATAAGACTTGGCAAATAGCCAATTAAGAATTGGAACAGGATGGTGGCAAAACTGAAAGGTAAGTTTTTTCCAAGTGACTATTAACAAACATTATTTATATAGATGCAGAATCTTAGACATAGGTCTATGACAGTAAGGGAATACACAGAGGAATTCTACAAAGTAAGTATAAGAGCAGGACAGATTCAAGATACAGATGAGAAGGTTGCCAGATATGTAAATGGACTCAAAATGGAGATCCAGGATGAAATAAGTGTGCTATCTCCTAAAATAGTAGAAGAAGCTTATCATATGGTATTGAAGGCTGAAGAAAAACTCATGAGGAAGCAGTCTGCCAGAAATAGAGGTACTTTCCGAGGAAGGGAAAGTCAATGTGGTAGAGGAAGGTCTACAACACCTAGAAATGGAGCTAGTAGCAGCTTAAGTCAGCATGCACCCACAGGAGGTGATGCAAGTGGCAGAGGGAGTTTTTCTAGAGGAAGAGGAGGCAGAGGTAGAGGAAGAGAAGTAAGATGTTACAGATGTAACAAACTGGGACACAGAGCCTATGAGTGCCCAGAAAATGTGGGAACGAATCAGAGGAATGAAATTGTTGCAAAAACTGAAGAGGAAGCAACAAAGGTAATTGATGAAGAGAATGTACCAGAGAAAGGGGAATCTTTGATAGTCAACAAAGTTTTGTTGAAACCAACTAAGGAAATTGTTGAGCCAGCACAAAGGAAAATGTTGTTCAGGACTGTGTGCAAAGTTCAAGGGAAGTGTTGTCATATGATAATAGATGGTGGTAGTACAGACAACTTGGTCTCCACAGAAGTGGTGGAGAAGTTGAAGTTGAAAACAAAGAAACATCCAACACCTTATAAGGTGTCATGGCTTCAAAAGGGATATCAGTTGATAGTAAATGAATAGTGTGAAGTGGAGTTGCAGTTGGGAAAATACAATGATAAAATTCTGTGTGATGTGATGCCTATGGATGTGTGTCACATATTGTTGGGAAGACCTTGTAGTATGACAGAGGAGTTATGCACGATGGAAAGAAGAATGCATACAAATTCAACAAAAATGGTGTCAATCATACATTGTTTCCACTAGAGGAAGAGGATACATCAAAGAAACCTGATTCAAAAACCCTTTTGCTGAGTGGAAAGGAGTACTTACAACAGATGGAGGAAGATGAGGTAAGTTATGCGTTGGTTTGCAAAACCAAGGTAATATTTACTTCCACAAAAGTTTCTGATTTACCAATTGAAATTCAAGAGATGCTGGATAAATATTGTGATATCATTGTAGATGATTTGCCTGATGAGTTACCACCCATTAGAAAAATCAGTCATCACATAGATTTGATTCCAGGAGCAAATCTACCTAATAAAGCAGCTTACAAGATGACTCCCACAGAGAATGAAGAGATTAGGAAACAGGTTCAGGAATTGTTAGACAAGGGACTGGTTAGAGAGAGCTTGAGTCCTTGCGCAGTGCCAACAGTGTTGAGCCCAAAGAAAGATGGAGGCTGGAGAATGTGCACTGATTCAAGAGCAATCAATAAGATAACAATTAGGTACATATTTCCTTTACCTAGAATTGAAGATTTGATGGATTGTTTGAGTGGAGCTAGATATTTTACAAAGTTAGATTTAAAGAGTGGTTATCATCAAATTAGAATTAGAGAGGGAGATGAGTGGAAAACTGCTTTCAAAACCAATGAAGGATTATTTGAGTGGATGGTAATGCCTTTTGGATTGTCAAATGCACCTAGTACATTTATGAGACTTATGAATGAAGTTTTAAAGGAATTTATTGGTAAGTTTGTAATAGTATATCTGGACGATATATTAGTATACAATAGATTCAGGGAGGAGCATGTGAGACATCTACATTATGTCTTACAGAGGCTAAAATGAGAGAAATTACTATTAAATTAAAAGAAATGTTCATTCATGAAGGAGGAGTTGGTGTATTTGGGTTTTTTTGTTTCTGTTGAAGGATTAAAAATGGATCTAGAGAAGATCAAGGATATCATGGAGTGGCCTTCGCTAAAGAGTGTCTTTGAGGTAAGAAGATTTCATGGACTTGCTAGTTTTTACAAGAAATTTATAAGAAATTTTAGTAAGATCAATGCTCCAATTGTTGATACAATAAAGAAAGATAGACAACCATTTAGATGGAATGTTGAACCAGAAAAGAACTTCCAACTATTGAAAATAAAGATTACTGAGAAACCTATTTTAATTTTTCCTGATTTTAATAAACCTTTTCAAGTGAAATGTGATGCTAGTGGCGAAAAGCTAAATGAGACAAAGAAAAAATATTCTTCTAATGACAAAGAGTTTTATGTAGTAGTACAATATTTGAAGAAGTGGAGACATTACTTGATGTCCAAAGAGTTCATACTGTATTCGGATAATCATGCATTACAGTACATTATGCAGCAGCCAAAGCTTCACTAGAAGCATACAAAATGGGTAGAATACTTGCAAAGTTTTAATTTTGTATTGAATCATATAATTGGTCAGTCAAACAAAGTAGCAGATGCCTTAAGTAGGAAAAGCTTTTTAACTCAAGAAAGTCAATTTCAAGTGTTGGGTTTTGATTTTCTTAAAGAGTTATATGAGAAAGATCTAGATTTTAAAGAGGCATTTGAAGCTTGTAAGAATCCTGTTTTGTTAGACAGAAGCAAGTGGTTGGATTATTTCCTGCAAGAGGGACTATTGTTTAAAAGGAATCAACTGTGCATACCAAGTTACTCCATGAGGGAGAATTTGATCAAGGAAAAAGGACTTGGAGGTCATTTCAGTGCATAAAAGACTTATGAACAGTTGAGTAGGTTTTATTTTTTGCCAAAGATGAGGGCTGAAGTGGAAAAGTATGTGAAAAATTGCAAAGTCTATCAGTATGCAAAAGGAAGGAGCTAGAACACAGGGTTGTATGTTCCATTACCTATTCCAGATAGGCCTTGGGATATGGTAAGTATGGACTTTGTTTTGGGTTTACCAAAAACTCAAAGAGGAAATGATTCAATTTATGTAGTAGTTGACAGATTTTCAAAAATGGCACATTTTATTCCATGTTATAAAACCAGTGATGCTACTCATGTTGCCAATTTGTTTTTTAAGGAGATTGTAAGATTACATGGGTTACCAAAGAGCATTGTTTCAGATAGGGACACTAGATTTGTTGGACATTTATGGATGAAATTATGGAAGAAGCTTGGAACCAAATTGAATTTTAGTTCTGCGTATCATCCTCATATTGATGGACGGACTGAAGTTGTAAATAGAAGTTTGGGTAACCTTTTGAGAAGTCTTGTAGGTGAACATCCAAAATAGTGGGATCAAGTATTGGCACAGGAAGAATATGCATATAATGATTCTCCTGACATGAGTACATGATAGAGTCCATTCCTTATAATTTATGGAATGCACCCAAGAGGAGTGACTGAATTGAGAAATTTGGGACAATCTGAGAGGAGAAGTGCCAAAGGAGAAGATTTTGCTACAGAAGTTCAAGCAATACATGAACAGGTAAAGAAACAACTACAGGACAACAACATCAAATACAAGGGCAAGGCAGATTTGAAGAGAATAGAAGAGAAGTTAAATTTTGAAGTTGGGGACTTGGTTTTAGCACACCTAAAGAAGGAAAGATTTCCAAAAAGGGAGTATAATAAGCTGAAGTTTAAAAAAATTGGTCCATGCAGAATTTTGAGAATTTTTTTTGCAAATGTATATGAAATTGAATTAACCCCTGATATTGGGATATCTCCAATCTTTAATGTTGCTGACTTATACATATATGAAAAAGAACAGGCAAAAGATAGAGTAGAGGATCAAGAGGAACAAGAGGTTGATTGGGTGAAACATTTACCTATAGCAAATGAATAGAAGCCAAAGAGGATTTTGGACAAGAAATTATTGAAGAGGACAAGAGGATAGGAGTACATTCAGTATTTGGTCAAATGGAGGGATCAAACAATTGCTGAAGCTACTTGGATGATAGATGCCATGCTACAAAAGTTGGGTAGTTCTGTAGAAGATCTCATGGACAGGAGCCCATGAAGAATTTTGTCCTCAGGAGTCTGATGCAAGAGCATGCGGCTTCGAGGAAAAAGTATTTGAACTTATTCTGAAAATACAAAAAAATCTACAAGCAAAGGAGTGGGATCCTTTAGCCATCAATTTACCAGCTTTCTAGATATGATTTTGTGCTATAATTTAGGATTGAATGATTCTGTAATTAATTAGAGTGGTTTTGATTTAGTTGAGAGCCTTGAGGAGAATATTGCTCAGATTCAGTTTTTGTTTAAAATAGGCAAATTTGATCCATTGTTTGAGGATTTGATAGTTAGAGTGGAGTTGTATTAATGCAAGTTTCAAATGATGTAAAGGAATTTGGAATGATTGGATTATGCACAGAACTCATATATATCTGTGTATTTTTATTAAAAATTTTCAATCCTTGAGGTGTTTGCAACCTTCGAATTGTTGTTATGTATTATAGAAATATCAGTTTGCCTTTGAAATCTCAGAGTTTTAATAGGTCTGGTATGTTTCCATTTTTTTTAAGTCGTGTTAACAGTGATTTGGCCCTGGGTTTTTAATTCATGCATTAACAGAAATCCCATAAGCAGAGTCTGACTTACATCGAAAATTGACATTTATTATAAAAACCGGACCCGAAAAATTATAGAGGTGGATTTATAACCTTATTAGGTCCGTGAGCCTGATTGCATCGGAGCCTTTAAGTGTTATAACATCGGCCTTGAAATCCTTCGACTTGCGATATTTCAATGGGCGGATGAGCGATTTAATCGTGGCTGTCGGATCAATGAGTAATTGGGACCATTGATTTCATTGACTAACTTGCACGCTAGTGAAAGTTCGCAAGTTGTTGAACATTCAGGCGTCATCATCTGATGGATTTTGGGTCGAAAAAGTTAATGAGCGTTAAGCGAGAGGTCGAGCACAAATGTTTTTTAAATTGGCGATTTATGATTGCATTGGGTCTGAAATTTGATTAAGGGTCGTGCAGTTTGTGCGCCTGAAATCACTATCAGTCGTCGAATCAACTGGAGGTTTGATCTACGATGGAGGAACGCTTAGTAACTTTATTGATTGGGCGAGGACCTGACCGTCGAATTAGGGACTTGATTAGATGGTGGAGGTTTCTTCATGTTGTTTAAAGGTTATATACTCGCGGTGGTTGTGATATGTAATAATATAGTGTATTATTTAATTCCTATGGAATTACAACGTCGATAGTGTTATTCCCCACTATTATGAAATTGTTGTTATAGACATTTTTGTGCCTTACAGCTATAATCATGAAATGTCCATAATCCAAGGGATCCAAAGTCCCTAAAAGTGTTTTTCCTGCCCCTAAAGGAACAAGGTCAACCAATGACAGCTTCTCCCAGAAGTTCTCCACCAGAAATTGCTCAAAACTAGTCAAATCAGGATCAATTCAGAAGCTCCACTAGCTGCCTGCGTTGCAAAGCACCCAAATGCACTGGCTAGGTGCGTTGCAACACACTTGAATGCACTACCCAGGTGCGTTGAGCGGGAAATGACAAGTGGTAGAGTCATTCAACGAGGTGGAGGGACAATGGAAGCTTCCAGAATCTTATCCAATGACACTTGCCTCACTGAATTCGACCAGTGATGAGTAAGAGGCTCTCAGTCTCCAAGTGGAAGCAAGAACTGACAGAGAGAAGCCACAAGTCAAAACATAAGCTGACTCATCCTCTCTGCTTACATCTATATATGGATCCCTCATCCCAGAGATCCAGAGGCTGGAATTTTGTACTTTACAGAGAATTGTTGTTGGTTTGAGATTGAGATTAGTACATTGGGTGATTTATGCTTTGTTGGAGGTGAGGAAGGGATTCCTTTGCTGGGAGGTAGATGCTGGATCGGGACTCACTTGGTTGTATCTCCTCTTGGACTTTCTTATCATATCAATAAAACTATTTGAGTTTCTTCTACATGCTTGTATATCAGTGATGTTTTGTTATATTTGCATGTTTAGCTTAATCTGATCCTGAGCTTTTTATGAATGTAAATCTATATCTTCGTGTAGTTTCTCTCTTTTGTGATCTTGCAGGAATTTAGTGAAGCTGGGCCGGTAAGGGAGCAGGGAGCTGGGAGCTATTGAAGAGAGGAGCGATTGGATCAACAAACTAGCGCAAGACACATGTTAGTTTATCCTTCCTCTTCGTTTACATTTCATAAAGAAGAATACTCAAGTAGTTTTCCTTGTTTGTTGCTAAGGCACTGTCACACCTTAGAGTGGGATAGGGGCGTTCTGAATAGATACTTTTCCCAACAACAAAATGGCGACTCCGCTGGGGATCGTATCTAGTTAGTTTATTTGTGTTTCTATTGTTGTTCTTCTCATAAACTTAGGAGTGGCGAATCGAACTGCATTTGCCATTTACAAATGCAAAGTAGAGATCTGCTACTCTAGTCCATTCACTGGGCCTGTTTATGATCTGAACAGCTGATCCACAAATGATCTAACTGCCCTTTTTGATAGCTCTTAGTCCTCCTTTAAATCATCCTTCTAATTGTACCTTATTGATAGCTTTTATCCTGCCAAAAACCATAGATTAAACTGCAAACTGTGACCCAGAACCCAGAGAAAATTCTCGTTTCTGCTTCAGCGCAGGCTCTGTGAAGAGGTTCTGCATTTCAACGCAGGTCCCGAGAGGGCTACCTGCGCTGCAATTCAGTTTCTCTGTGCAACAGGTGCGCTAATCAGCCTTTGCCCTGAGCAGCTGTGGTTCTTTGCTTCATTTTGTTCAGTTTTATCTCTGATTTTTGCAGCCTGTTATCAGTGTGTGTACCTATCTGAAAACCCCTTTTCTTTGCCTTAATTCCGCCTCAGTTGTATAAAAGAAACTGTATTTGTTTTTGTGTATTTGTTACATCATTTGCAGTTTCCCATTACAAAAGTAAACTAGTCATACTGTCGCCCTTAGATCTAGACCTGTCGTAAGTGTCGTTTTGATCTTAGGAGTAAATTTGTTTGCTGTTGACAGTTGATTGCACTTTTACTTTTGTCTTTTGGTTTGAATTTGTGAATTTCTAGTGTTAAAACAAGTGTTTACTTCAAAATCATAAAGTGTTGTAATCGTCTTTTTGATTTCAAAAAGAAACTTGTTTGTGTTTTCACTTGAAATCGAATTCAAATTTGTACAACAACTTTCTTTTTAGGCATCAATATTAAGAAAGTGAAAACAAATACATGCACATGTGCATTTGCATATTGATAGTTTGAATGGTTTGATTTAGGAAAAGTGCATCTACAGTGTGCTCTTTGCTCTTTGAGAAAAGATTGTGTCTTTCTTTTCCCCTTGTAGCTAGGATTTTCATTGTTGAAAAGAGATAAATGCTTGCTTATCATCTTTAGATTGCATTTAAGAATTTCATCTACATCTCGTGGTGATCCAAAAAGGCAAACTTATAAGAAAGATCAACCTAAAATAAATTGAATGAACTTAACAACGCTTTGTAACTTAACGCATAACATACAGGTCTAGGCTAGAGATGTGTTCCGGCGTCGTAAAACCTGGTGACTGTCGGCCTCACTGATGGTTGGGTGATTCCTCCTGAGAGACGATAAGTGCCAGTACGGATTGTGCTCCCACGTACCGTCGAGTATATATTGGGAGACCCCTATAGGCATAAAACCTTTATCCATAGGAAGCCGTGTCGGCCGCCCTACTGATCGCAATGCACTGAACACAACATTCGGGAAGATTGACCGCCCGTACCCTAAAAAGTATTCTGCAGTTTTGCGATTGGTAAGGCACACCCTCTACCTAGAACTCCAGAGCAGTCCCTTTCGTTCCTTTTCAGACTCCTTAACGGAAAAGGTCCATCTGAGCACTTGTCACTTCAGGCTCATTAAAAATCGAAGGAGACTAGAGTCATCTTTTGCTTTTTCTCGACTCTTTAAAATTGAAAAAGCAAGTTGTGTCCAAGCGTCGTTAAAATTTATTTTAAACGGAATATTCATACCCTTTTTCCTGCGTTGATCTTTAGGTTGAGAAAATGGAGCCTACCAACCAAGGAATTCCCCTTGGTGGAAATCCTAGTCCCTTCTCCTCTTGGGGAGATGTTGGTGCGCCCCATATGGCCACATTGTCGCTTCCAGGACTGACAATTGGCTTGCCGGTCTAGCTCTTCTCAACCAATGTCGTTCAGAACACCACTATTCCTGAACAATCGAATCAGCAGTTAGACCAGTCCAGAGTTACCCACCAACCTTCTACCTCCTCTAATTCTTCCTCTCCTCCTTCCTCTTCGCTTGATGGGGCTGGAAAAGCCAAAAGTCAAGTTCCTAAGGAGAAGAAGGAAAAGAAGAAGAAAGATAAGAAGAAGAAGGAGCTAAAAGCGACTGGGGGCAAACGAGTTTCGTCTAACGAAAATCCACACACTGCACTGACCAGGCCTAAATCGCCATGTGTCATTTGCAAGGGAGACCACTTTCACAGAGATTGTCCCTGCATCCCTCGGATACTAAGGGACTGGTCTCCCCGTTTGCACAATCCGGTGGCATCAACCTCTGATAGCCATGTTGAAAGCACACGGTCAACTAGCGAAAGTGAAGTCCCAGGAAAAAAAGGGAGAACTAGATCTCCCTGTAAACTGTGCGAAGGCAATCATGCCATCCACCGTTGTCCCTTCTTAGACGAAGCTAAAAGAGTTTTGGATGATCGTCCGGTTTCACCGTTACGACTTCCTCCTGGATATAAAAAACTCTTGCCGAGTCCTTCGTTAGTTGAGAATCTAGCTAGCCCGCACAAGTGGTCAGCTGAAGCGCCGATCATTGAAGATGAACCAGCTGAATCCATACCCGACAAAAGTCAAAAGGTCGAGGCGGCAGTTGACCCGGTCTTGCCTTCAGAGGATTTATCTTCGAATGACACAGTCACTGAAGAGAACAAGGATGACACCGTCCAAATTCTCTTCATCAACACAGACTCCGACGAACACGGGGGCAACCTACCCATTCCTTTATCGCAGGAAGGAAGTTCGTCAGAGCCGTACCTGGCCGTCTACTCGGTCCCACCTCCAAGCAACCTAGTTGTCTCCTTCGACTAGAACCAACTAGGCAGACCCCGTTTGCCAGCAAGCACACCATTCCGAATTATCGTTCAAATATAGAGAATGGTCATGGCTGGCACCATCATTGATGAGGGGGCATCTGTGAGTATCCTTTCCTCTATTGCTTGGAAAGCGCTTGGTTCGCCATCGCTTTTGCCTGAAATGAGAAATCTGACAGGCTTCGATAAAGGAACCAGTCGACCTTTAGGGATCCTCCCCAATGTGCCCATAACATTGAAAGGGAAGACCGTTCAAATGAACGTGATGGTCGTTCAAGGACCCTTGGATTATAACCTACTCCTTGGACGAGACTATATATATTGCATGGGAGCCATCGTCTCCTCACTCTTTAGAGTAATGTGTTTTCTGCACGAAGGAAGAGTGGTCAAGCTCGTGGACCAGCTTTCATTTCCCGGATCATGCATCGCAAATAGTCGTATACCATCCCTAAATGGTCTCTTCACGCAAGAAATGTCTCAACCCACGGTCCGTCCTCCCGATGAGCGCGAGTAATTCGAAGGGATATGACTGGAACCCAGGGGGCATGCGTCCTGGTCTGCTTCAGCAGGAAAACTTTGGATATAGGGTAGGTTTCCGCGGGAGAATATGACTAGTCTGTACCCCGTCCGTGATTGAGATAGGGGTTATTCTAGAATAAGATTCTTTTTTCAAAGTTATGTGAGTTGGCAAGCATCGTTGCTCACCTTTGCTTATCTCGGTAGACATCGCCGAAGAAGTGTTTTGTTTGAAAGATTAATGGAACAATCTTTGGGTGACCTGTAAGAGGTAGGCCTCTCTCGGTAAAACAATTGTTTTGGAGGAAGTGAAGTAGAGGTAACCTTGAAACTCTGTTTTATACCTGGGGGCATGCAAACCTTTTGGAGTGCAAGCAAGGGGCAGCTATTTATTTTTTTAAATTTTTAGGACCTCTAACCCTTTAAACTCGTAGGATTAGTCGTTTCCGAACTTGCATAACGAAAGGATGCGGGGCATAGCTTTGTAAGGCGCAAGCTCCATAAAAAATGTCATCTTACATGAGACATTCTTATCATATGACTCGATTAATCGAGCAGTTTTAGCACATAGTTCATGCTCGTTAAAAAAAACATAAGATCGAGCAAGTGTTTCAACCCGTGTTTAAGCTCGTTAAAAAATGAACTATCTTCTGGTAAATAACTGCCGTGAATGTAACATTATCAGCCATTAAAGCCTTGGTCGTGTTTGCACCGTCACCTCCACTTTTCCATTGGCCGATCATTCACCTCCATTTGATTGTTTACCCATTTTGAGGAACAGCTGCGAAGAGTAATTTCACTAGCCATCCTTGTGACACTGTCGTGATTGGAAAATTCCAACCCTTACCTGGAATCAGCTGCTACCCATTTTATCACTCGTTCCTCAAAAGACGAGTCTTCTTTAAGCTCTTTTCATCTGACTCGTAAAATCTGAAAAGATTGCCAAGTTTTGGCCTTCCAGCTCGTTAAAGTGACCGGAAGTGCTATCCCTCCTCTAGATTTTAATCTTTTTGGACATGAGGGATTATTGCACAAAAAGATCGAGCGCTTGTTTTGTTCGGCTCGTTAAAACTATCGAAAATTCATCCCTTTTGTATTGTTTTATACTTTTTCGGACTTAAGGGATTAGATGACAAAAAAGGAATTTCGGAGTTAACTTTACGTACCTTTTCAGACTCTCTAAAAATGAAAAGGACCGAGTTATCTTTGTCGTTAGACTCGTTAAAAACATTAATAGCGACAAACTTGTCTTTAGACGAGAACGAGTTTCACTATCGATAGGCTCGTTAAAACATAGCGATGGGTTTGCCCGAAGGGAAAATTATAGAACAAGCATATGTTATCCTCCTCAAGCTTGACAAAAATAAAGAGGTACTGGTCAGCAATGACTGGGGAAAATTGGGAAGAAACTCAAAGAACCTTTATTGGTAGCAAGTCGCTCTTGAACATGACACTTCCACTCCGTGCCTGAGTCGGGTTGGGTTGTTTCATTCACCGATCACATCACCATGGTCTCACCATACCATCCACCTTTGGGGTAAATGCTACCAATCCATCACATAAGTGTCGCCGACATGTTCAAGAGAAGTCATCCATGTCCCATCCACTACCATACATTATACTTCATTCTTTCATGACCGCCAACCTGAACCATATATCATCAGATCGTTTTCACCTCCATCAAAATCATTTGCTCCGTTCCGTGTCACTGATGTGGGATACATTAAGGCCCTCCTTTGACGGATCGCTTCTTGTCGACATCAGCTCATTATCCAAGAAGTTGATCTAGGAACACCCCCTTCAGTACTTTGATGCTTGCATGCCTCAATGGCAAGTTTCTCACTTCCGGCGACAGGTATACATCAATGACCTTCGACCGAAAGATTTTGCGTGGTGTTCGATGCCAAATCCTTTATTCACACCACGTGAATTGTACTGCAGTACCTTGACGGTCATCATAATTGATTCCTCTCGCGCTTGTTAACAGTTTACATCATTGACTGGTAATCAAGCGATGTCTTTCCATGTTCGACTTCAAAACATTTCTCACATGGATCGACTTGTACTTAGAGTGAAGATCGGACGAGATTGAAGACCCTGGATCTAGTTTCATCCATCCGGGCTGTGATATATATTCAGGAAAAATAAAGACATTGACATGTACAGCATTGCAGAACAGATAATCATCCTACGAAAAGGATGATGATTTCATCAGAATCATCAATCTACCATCAGACGGTTGTTTGTCCTATGTACATAAAAATGAATTTATAAAGCTGAGCATGGGAATTCCCACCTCAGCTAGATCATGAAAACAATATGAAAAATAATTTATTGTATTGTATCTTATTACAGGTCTCCTCCCAGCATTGAAAGAACTTCGGATCCTCCTAATAAAGCATTTCACCCGATAAACAGCCTCATACTTTAGGGGGCAACTGTTATAGACATTTTTGTGCCTTACAACTATAAGCATGAAATGTCCATAATCCAAGGGATCCAAAGTCCCTAAAAGTGTTGTTCCTGCCCCTAAAGGAATAAGGTCAACCAATGACAGCTTCTCCCAGAAGTTCTCCACCAGAAATTGCTCAAAACTAGTCAAATCAGGATCAATTCAGAAGCTCCACTAGCTTCCTGCGTTGCAAAGCACCCAAATGCACTGGCTAGGTGCGTTGCAACGCACTTGAATGCACTACCCAGGTGCGTTGAGCGGGAAATGACAAGTGGCAGAGTCATTCAACGAGGTGGAGGGACAATGGAAGCTTCCAGAATCTTCTCCAATGACACTTGCCTCACTGAATTCGACCAGTGATGAGTAAGAGGCTCTCAGTCTCCAAGTGGAAGCAAGAACTGACAGAGAGAAGCCACAAGTCAAAACATAAGCTAACTCATCCTCTCTGCTTACATCTATATATGGATCCCTCATCCCAGAGATCGAGAGGCTGGAATTTTGTACTTTGCAGAGAATTGCTGTTGGTTTGAGATTGAGATTAGTACATTGGGTGATTTATGCTTTGTTGGAGGTGAGGAAGGGATTCCTTTGCTGGGAGGTAGACGTTGGATCGGGACTCACTTGGTTGTATCTCCTCTTGGACTTTCTTATCATATCAATAAAACTATTTGAGTTTCTTCTACATGCTTGTATATCAGTGATGTTTTGTTATATTTGCATGTTTAGCTTAATCTGATCCTGAGCTTTTTATGAATGTAAATCTATATCTTCGTGTAGTTTCTCTCTTTTGTGATCTTGCAGGAATTTAGTGAAGCTGGGCCGGTAAGGGAGCAGGGAGCTGGGAGCTATTGAAGAGAGGAGTGATTGGATCAACAAACTAGCGCAAGACACAGGTTAGTTTATCCTTCCTCTTCGTTTACATTTCATAAAGAAGAATACTCAAGTAGTTTTCCTTGTTTGTTGCTAAGGCACTGTCACACCTTAGAGTGGGATAGGGGCGTTCTGAATAGATACTTTTCCCAAAAACAATTGTGTTGGTTACCATTTGGGCATGATATTTCTGCGATAATGAAGGTTTGTGTGATTAATGGAAAGCACTGGTTATTGTGGTTATAAAGGAAAAGTTCATAAAACAATCAGTATTTAAAATAGATGACTAATTTTCCGTCCGATAGGGAAGAAAGAATTCTGCCAGAATTAGAGGAGATTGTTACATGATTTGAGCGTTTGTCAATCACGCCTGCACCCAGGCCGCCATCTATACTGGAAAACCACTGCTAACAAGATCCTTAGAGTTGGTTTCTACTAGCGTACCCTTTTCCCTGATTTTCATAAGAAGGTGACCTCTTGCCACAAATGCCAAATATTTGAGGGGAAAAAGAAACTATTGCCTCTACCTTTAAAACCTATATTTTTTGAAAGTCCCTTCCAACAATGGGGATTAGATTTCATTGGAGAAATCCACCCACCCTCCTATGCCCAACACAAATGGATCCTCACAGCTACCGATTACTTCACTAAATGGATTAAGGCCACACCTTCCAAATTGGCTACTAATGTTGTTATTATCAAATTTCTGGAAACCAATATCTTGTCTAGATTTTGATGTCCCAACAAGCTCATTATAGATAATGATGCAACTTTTAAATCCAAGAAAATGATAGACTTCTGCAACAAGTATCATCTTACTTTGGGACAATCAACTTCTTATTACCCATAGGATAATGGGTTGGATGAATCCTCAAATAAGAGTCTAGTCAATATTATTAAAAAACTGCTAGAAGATAACAAAAAGTCATGACATTAAAAAGTTAATAAATGCACTTTTGGCTGACAAACTTACAACAAATAAATCAATTGGCATGTCACCATACCAATTGGTTTATGGGATGGATGTTGTTTTTCCATCTTCTTGTTAGGGAAACTTGACTCAGGATAGAGTCAAAGTTGACCAAGTTAAACAGTGATGGTTTTGGGGCACAGGGTATTGTGCACCCATAGTATTCTGCCCATGGTATTATATGTAATGGAGCTTATAAGGATGGAAGGACTTCATTGTAATGCAATACCTGGAGGTGAGCGGTGAAGGCTCACTTGGTCGGATTGGCCAGGGTTTTGACCAATGCTAATGAGATCTTATTAGGTTGGATTTTTCCTCGGATTTAGGGTTTTCCCGGATAAACATTTGTGTTTATGTGTTTATGGTTGTTTCTAGTTATTTTTATATTCATTCCTCTCAGTAATTATTAATGTTATGCAGTAAATTTCTTAAAAACTGGTATCAGAGCCAGATATTGGTTTCAAAGGGATTCTTTGATGTCAGGGGTTTATAGTGCCTGATGAGATCAATGCAGCCTTTTTACAGATCCGGGTCTTGAAAATAATGGTGGAACAATCGTACACAAAAGAACCTCGAGGAGAATTTGCGGAAGATAGTGCCGTAACTGCCAAGGATAGCAGTGCATTTGCGATATTTATCGGTTTGGAACATGCTGACGAATTGTTCGGGATTCATGCGGCTATTTAAAGAAGGTTGAGAGATACCTTTGGTAATATTAAAATTCAAGGCTGATTTTGTTCAGAGCTTTTTTCATAGGGAATCGATAAGGGATATTTCCTGTGTGTTCTATGCCATGTTGAAAGATGGAGTAGGTGTGGGCTTCATAGAAGAAAATTGTTCATGCGGCTTCGAAAATTGTTCGTTTTCTGCTACGTGAGGCCACGAGTGCTGGAATCTATGAGGTTCTCATCAGGCTCGCAGTTGGAGTGTTTTGATAGAATTTTTTGAGCAAATCAGATTAAGAGAGGATGGATTAGAATCGCAACAACAATTAGAAAATAAATAAAATTAATGAAGTCAAAATTATTGCATGTAAATGGGCATACTACTATAAGACCTGGTAAGGCATGTGTTACCCTCAGTGATCACCTGTAAAGTCTGGGTTAGACCTAGGTGATAAGGGGGATGTCAGGTTAACAATACCCCGGGTAAAAGCTCTGAGGGGGGTAAGAGCTAGAGTGAGTGAGATTGTCACACTTAGCAGGTTTGGCTGGAGTTAGTCATGGAACCCCAAGTCAAGTTTAAGGGGGGAATTGTTAGGTAAACTTGACTCAGGATAGAGTCAAAGTTGACTAGGTTAAACAATGATGGTTTTGGGGCACATGGTATTGTGCACCCATAGTATTCTGCCCATGGTATTATATGTAATGGAGCTTATAAAAGGCTAGAAGGACTTCATTATAATGCAAGACCTAGAGGTGAGTGGTGAAGGCTCACTTGGTCGGATTGGCCAGGGTTTTGGCCATTGCTAATGAGATCTTATTAGGTTGGGATTTTCCCCGGATTTAGGGTTTTCCCGGATAAGCATTTGTGTTTATGTGTTTATGGTTGTTGCTGGTTATTTTTATATTTATTCCTCTCAGTAATTGTTAATGTTACGCAGTAAATTTCTTAACACTTCTTTAGGAGTTCCAATTATGAAGATAATTCAGGAATTCCAAGTTGAGCCTAATGACCTCTAGAGGAGGATTAATTAGACTATTCAATTGCAACAATCCAGGGAAGAAGTCTATAATAAAGCTCAGGTCATCGAGGAAAATATCAATTTTTTTTTTGATAAAAGAACTAAAGCTGATGATTTCAACTTAGGTGACAGAGTTTTAAAATGGGATTCCAAAAGAGAGGACAAATGAAAGCATGGAAAAGTTGACAATCTATGGACAAGACTTTATATCATTGATGCTTTCAGAGGACATAATGCATTTTTTCTCAAACACCCAGATGGAACTAAAATTCCTGGTGGATCTATGAATGGTAGAATGTTGAAACATTATTTCTGTTAAGAAATAGAGGTTTTCTTTCATCAAATCATTGTAAATATCATTGTATTTATTATTTTGATTGGGTAACCTATTGACAGAATTTGAAGCCTACAGAGAAGGCCCTAAGCTTAGATTGATATGTTTCCATAATTACTCCAACAACAAAAGAAACCAGGTGTAGATATTGCTGAAATGGAACACTCAAGGCTACTGATCAAATTTTCTTGGCACCTCACATGGAGAGAGCCGTTTATAGATGGAGTCACTGTTAGGGTCATATCATTTATAGGATCTCAAGGTGATTGAGTATTTTATCTCAGAAATCTCATTTTATAAATAATTTTCAGTCTACAAATGGTTTCCAAAAGAAAATAGAATAAAAATGAAAATAGGGTATAAACAAAAAAAGGGAAACAAAAAAAATTGAAAAAAGAATAAAGATAGAAATCCATCAAAAGAAAGAAAAAAAATAATAATATTGAAAGTGTTGCAAATTTAATTTCCACCAGTAATAGATAGTTTTATTTATGATTGATAAATAAAGGTTTTGTGCAGCTTGTTTAAAATGCCACAATGACTAGTCATGTAGAAATTTCACTTGTAGATCAAATTGGTAATGCAATGTACTAAAGCAAAACACATGAGCTAATTCTACAAATCATTAAGCGGAAGCAAAATCGATTTAAAGAGCAACATCAACCATAAACACATATAACCGATCAAGATAAATATTCACACATAACACAAATATATCACTAGGGAAAGCACCAGCATAAAACCCCAAACACTTTATTATCAATCAAGTGGAAATCCTCTTCTGGTTACAAAAACGATCAACTCAATAGCTATCCTATACTCTCTGCAATCAAAAGATGATGATCATAGACTCACTATGCCTAAATATGTAGGCCTCAAGTCCTCCAATCCCCTATTTCCTTGTGCAATTTTGATCGGGCTCCAATTCATAACATATGAGCATTGGCCCCAAATCATACCTGCTGTCAACCATAGGTCTAACTACGCAATCCTTGAGGACACTAGTTCCTCATGCATGCAAGGAATATTCCATGGCAAGATCCAAGCATCTGATAATACACTATCCCTCATCTGATCTCAACTGGGTCCCTGAAAAAACTGACATGCAACAGTTATCCATGAGTGAATCCTCAGTTATCTAAAATAATAGTTGTCACATGAATCCAAGCATTAACAAACTATATTTTATTATTTTAAAAACTTGTTAAAATAATCTAACTGGACTTGACTAGTTAGAACTAAGTCAACTGATTCTCTCATTATAGAACTCATACTTATTCCCTTAATCAGTGGAGGAAATTAAGGATAAATTCCTCAATCAGTGGGACAACTCATGTGCATGCTCACAAAGACTTCAACTTCGAATTTCCTTAACTAATTAACTCAACTGAATTAATTAATTAATTAATTAATATTTCCAACTGCTATTAAGACCAAGATTAATTTTACTTCATATAGATAGACTAGACTGCTATAAATAGGAAGGGACCCAGAAATGCTATTTTTAGAACTTTCTATTTTTAGCAGTTTCACCTTTCACCCAAGGTGGCCAATGACCTCATTGGCCAAACTGCTAATTTTAGACATGCTATTTTTAGACATTCTATTTTTAGCACAGTCTAAATTTAGCATTTCTTGTTCCCACTTTTCAACAAGTTATTTGTTTAATCATACAATGTAATCATGCTTAAACATGTTTGAATTCTATAAATTAGATTAGAGAATAAATATTTGCCAAACACTTTAATGTTGGTAAATCAGTAGTTAGGTAGATAATGACATTGATTCAAGTATTTAATCTGAATCAATAGGAGAAATAAGTTATAGGTTTCAAGTAGTTTTTGATTTTCCACAAAAGAAAGTAATTATGGGTGTTCTAGTCTAAATGCACTCCTTTAGAAAAGTAAAAAATGTTAGCTTAGTTAAAGGGTAGGTAGAAATAGTTTGGTTATGACAAATGTACTTATTTTCCATTTATCCTAAGTCTCAATGACATTGTAAAAAGAAAAAGGCACAGTGGGATAATGTATATTCATGACATGTTTTATATCCAAAATATTATCTTAAGTTTCAAAAGCAATAACAAAGTCACATATGGACAAAAATCTGTTTTGTCATTTATGGTTAAAAGGTGCTGCAATCAAAGCATCAAAATCCTCCTACCTTTCGAATCGACGACACCCATTTGTTTTTTCCCCCCCTTTCCATCCTATCTTTACCACTGGGGGGGGGGGGTTTGAAAAGACAATTTTCCCCATCGGGCCCCATCACTACATGGTGTCCTCTTCATATTTTGGACCCCACGAGATGATACTATCGCCTCCTACCCCCTCCAAAAACAACTTTATCCATCAACACTTTACTGTGTCCCTACCCGACACCTCCGCCACTCTTGTTGCACCATGTTTTATAACCGTTGCCAAATTAAATGTTTTCCAGACAAAATTATTGTTAAGCATTAAATTTTCCTTCCCAGGTAACCGTTTGACTTCAATGGTCCTGCACTAACCTCCAATGGAACTTGCCGTTCTTCCTTAAGAAAACCTTGAACCATCTTCATTGTCCCTTTCATTGGCTTATTCTCCATAAGTCCCAGGTTTTCTTTGCAAAATGACCTATTTCAATAGATTATTGAAGCAAATCAAATTGTCAGCGTTATGTCTCCTTTCCCCTGACAGCTCACAAGCTAAAATTTGTTCTCGGTAAGATTTTCCTTCCATCACCATTAATTGTTCACTGATCTAAATATGCCTCCAAAGAGAAAGAACCAAGAGAACCCTGTTAATCCATTAATCCCTCCATCCATAGACTTAGATCATATTCCATTAGCCGATAAGGATTATAAGATTAGTGAGATATAGTGTGACTATGAATTTTTGGAGCTTTACTGTTGGCTGGTGTTAGGCCCCTATACTACTAGTGTAACCCCTTATTGTTATTAGTACAACCCCCTTATTATATTGTTGTACCCATGTAGTCCCCATAGAAGCCCCCTATTGTTATTAGTGTTCCCCATAGAAGCCCACTATTGTTATTATTGTGCCCTTACATTATTATTGTTATGTTGGCTCTGATTATATTATGACCCCTTAGACTCCTATATATAGAAAGGAGGTCTTGTCATTTATATCATCCAAGAATTTTTCATTCATCTAATGTAAAGGAGGTTTCCCCCTTGAAGAGGGTAAATTCTAAGGCGTTGATCTATCTTTTTTATCTTTTTGTGAGTTGGTTTCATAACATTTCGTATCAGAGCTTTGGATTCTAGGGTTTTGCCGCTCCAAATAGGTCATCGTGGAATTTTCACTATAATTTTTTTTCTGTGACGTTTTAGAAGCGAAAACGAAAACCTATTTGAGATGAAATCGGTTGAACCTTGGATCCAAATTTCAGAGCTTTTCACGCAATATTTGCGGAGATATGATCTGAGGAAGTTGGTCTTTTTGTAGACTCCTGAATTACATTCCAAACAAGTGACCTAGGGAAACTCATCATAACTTTATCTTTAAGCATCAGATTGAAATTTTGTCAAAAGTTACAGAAAGAGAATGGAGTGTAGTTTCTTGTATACATTTTTTAGATCCAAAGGTCAAAACAGTGATACGTGGCACGATGTACAAGTTTTCTCTACTGAACTAGTCTATAATCAGGTCACAGTGGGAGATTTGGCATAACTCTTCCTTTGAGAATCTAATTTGGATCAGACTAATGGCATTGGAAAGTGGATGCAAAGGGCTATTGCAGGCCACGATTGCAGAACTGGAAGATTCGAAATTACAAATTTACAGTCATTTCAAGATCGAGCTCCTAAAATAAAGAAAAAGCGTGATGAGGAAGTTTGATGGCAAGGATCCGATAAATTGGATACTACAGATGGAGAAATATTTTGATTTACATGGTGTACCACTGTTACAAAAGGTATGTATTACATATAATTATTTAGAGCCGAATCAATTTTTATGGTATAAAGGGCTTTGTTCTCGTAAACCACTTGTCACGTGGTCAATTTTCATGGAGGAAATGATAGCACATTATGAGGATACAAAGAGAAACTCCTTCTTTAGCCAATTGATAAATCTCAAACAAAAGGGTTCAATGGAAGAGCACATTGAGGACTTTAAAAAATTGAATAGAAGGGTAAATTTTATTCCAGAGAAGCAAAGGATTGATGTCTTCATAGGGACTTTAAAGGATAACGTTCAACATGAGGTTCGTTTTTGGGAGCCTGATTCATTGGAGGAGGCATTCGAGTTGGCAAGAAAAATTGAAAGTGAAATTATGGAAACAAGGAATCCCACCACTTATGACTATAATTATGGAAGTGTTTCTTCTCCTAGTCTGACACAACATACAAGGCTTACACCACAACAATTGGAAGAAAAAGAGAAAAAGGGCTTTCTTACAATTGTGATAGAAAATGCACTAAAGGTCATAAGTGTGCTAAGAAGAAATTATTTTAAATAGAGTCTGAAGAGGAGTAAGAAAAGGATCAAAAAACATCAAAAGAAAAGGATATATGCCAGGACCCAACCCCAGAGAAAGTAGAAATGAATCCGACCATATCTTGTAAAGCATTGGGAAGAATTACCATTCAAACTCTCAAGATAGAAGGACATGTCAAGAAGAAAAAGGTTCAAGAAGTGAAAGATCACATCGATAAAGAAGAAATGAATCCAACCATATCTTGTAATTCATTGGCCAGAATTACTACTCCTCAAACTATCAAGATAGAAGGACATATCAATAAGAAAAATGTTCAAAAAGTGAAAGATCACATCGAGCATCAAGAAATGAATCCGACCATATCTTGTAAAGCATTGGAAGAAATTACCACTCCTCAAACTCTTAAGATAGAAGGAAATATCAAGAAGAAAAAGGTTCAGGTAGTGAAAGATCACATCGAGCATCAACAACAAGTTCTCCCAACTTTTAAAGGATAATGCCACTTTGGTGCAGAATCAAATGAAAAAACAGGTAGATCAACATCGCAGTGAAAAATGTTTTGATGTAGGTGATTGGGTATTTTTACAGTTACATCTCAAGCAAGCTATTTATGAGAAGGAAATTTTGGCAATACTACATGCACTTAAGATATGGCGACCTTACCCAACGGGAAGACGCTTCAAGGTAAAAATGGATCATGATAGTCTTAAATACATTTTAGAACAAATATTATCTTTAGAAGAACATAAAAAATGGGTCACAAATATGTTGGGTTATGACTTTGACATCATCTACAGAAAAGGGAAGAAAGTTTTTGTTGCAGATGCACTCTCAAGAAAGGATGAGAATGTGGAAGCATTGTTTTGTGCTATTTCAATTATCCAACCAGATTGGGTAAACGAAGCAAGGGATGAATGGAAGAAGGAAAAAGAAGAGTGGCCACTTATTCAAAAGTTGCAGAATATCCTTGTTCAAACAATATTGTCAAAACATGACGAGGAAGAAAAAATCATATTAGAACCTCGAGCAGTCACAGAAATAAGAACCCGGTAGCTACGAAATCGATCAATTTTAGAGTATCTCATCAAGTGGAAGAACTTACCTGTTGAAGATTTCACATGGAAGGACAAGAATTTTATACAGAAGCATCAAGAACTACTCAAGCATTGAGGACAACACTTTTTGAAGGAGAGGGGCATGTTAGGCCCCTATACTACTAGCATAACCCATTATTGTTATTAGTACAACCCCCTTATCATATTTTTGTACCCATGTAGTCCCCATAGAAGCCCCCTATTGTTATTAGTGTGCCCCATAGAAGCCCACTATTTTTATTATTGTGCCCTTACATTATTATTGTTATGTCGGCTCTGATTATATTATGACCCCTTAGACTCCTATATATAGAAAGGAGGTCTTGTCATTTGTATCGTCCAAGAATTGTTCATTTATGTAATGTAAAGGAGGTTTCCCCCTCGAAGAGGCTGAATTCTAAGGCGTTGATCTATCTTTTCTATCTTTTTGTGAGCTGGTTTCGTAACAACTGGAGGATAAACATGTTGATAAAACATATGAAATTTGACTTTGGGAGTCCAATCTTCCTCATTATATTTTTCCTCTAACCTTCCATGCCCCTGAATTCACCAGGAGATGCCAAGCCGACTATGTTCCCAGCCAAAGAGCCATTATGACCCTATCTGGTGAAATCCTTTTTTCAATTACTGCCAAATCTATTAACCAGATGATGCTAGCTCCCCTTGTGGAAAACAATGCCCCATTTTCCTTAGAATCCCTCACTGAACTCTATGAGAAGCTTGATTTTTCTAAAAGAGCCAAGATTTTTGATATCTTCTTACCAAAAAATGCCCAATTTCCAAAGAAGAATCCTCCATACCCTTCCTCAATCTTCCCTGATCAAGCTAAATAGATCATAACCATAATTTCATACATTAGAAGTTATTATTATGATCAGTGGGTATATGAACCCATTCTAGGCTTCCTTTCCATATTTTCCATAGATAACAAACCATCTATTGTGTTTAATTTCATTCAATTCCCGAGTGATAAAATCAATGAGAATTTTCTTAAATTTCCAATAGAACAAGTGTTTAATTACAATTCAATTTTAGTTTATATGTTTCTATATTATCAAGCATACATGTTCAACTTTTCCATGCAAAAGCTAGATGAAGAGGGAAACTAGCAGCCTGTAATATTTTGGACTTCTTTAGTGATGAAAGAACAACAAGAATTCACCTATAAACAAGTCATTGAAGAGTTTGTTCACCCATCTATGAATTTCCTAAACAACTCAGAACAACCCAAAATCATTGAAGACATCAAAAGTATTCTACATTTGACAGATCATGCAAGGACTGGAGAATGGTATTTATACCATAATTACACTGAAATCAAATTTTATTGATGCGAGTTCGCACCATAAAAGCTCCCAAAATATCTCCACGTGAGGATTTTTCGCTTGAATATATCAAACAAATGCTAAATGTAGATGATATTCAATTTGCGGTGGCAAAGAAGAAGTCCCAGTTTCGGATAAAGACACAAGTGGGCCCTTTCATATGCAACACTAGGTTAGCAGGGGAAGAAGTATATAAAATCATTAAGGAGATGAAATTTAGCCTGAGTTTGACATGGTATTATGACCCTTGGGATATCATTTCTAAGCTGAGAGTAGAAAATAAAACTACTCCATATATCCATACCTCAAGGCCCGAGATAGAGAAATATGTGAATCAATTAGAATGGGTAGAGAATACATTGCAAGAAGCTGAAGAACAATTGTTTTCTACTTCAAATTTAGACTCCCACTCCTCAAGAGAAAACAAGTAACATAAAGAGAGAGGAGGGATCATCATCAATAATAGGTAGTGAGGCCAAGAATTTCAGAATCAGTTACAGGAAAAGAGCAAAGATGACTCCTAGGACGGATGCAGAAAAGGAGATAGAAGATCAAGTTTCCATCATAATTGGAGAATCACCACCTACAAGCAACAAGTTTGTTAAATCTCCTACGAGACCTTCAATATCACATGGTAAAAAAGAAACAGAGCTATATTTGCAAGATGTCCAAGGAGAAAAGGAAAAAAATGTTTTTGAGAGGTACCGAGAGATCAACTTAAAAATGAAATTCTTAATAACATCACCTACAATCAGTTTTGGAAGTAGGCTTCTAGTTCACAGAGCATATTACTATTAGTTTTTGATACAGAACAAGGAAATATGCATATGGCCTTCCTTGAGGCCCAAATTCCACATCTTAAGACACCATCATATTACAAGAGCACAAAGTTTGAATTTAGCACCAAATATATCCATCTAATTGATCAAATGGAAATGCATAAATAGACTGGTGAGATGATTTCATCTACCTTAACTAATACTGCCATGTCATTTTAAAGCTGCAGGGTTCATATGCAAACATTCAATCCCAGTTAACAATGGAAAATATATCTTCCTTAGCAAACGACAATAGGATTGAATCTTTGGTATATTTGGTAGTCAAGATAGGATATGATCCTACAGATATAAATGTTGTAGAGGAGATCATCACGAAGAAAAATCTTGACATTGCAGCATTGAGAAAGTAGCTGAAACTGTCAGCCACAGAGGATCCCTTGACTAAAGATATTGAAGAAAATGAGACACAGAAGGCTAACATGATGAAGCTAATCATAGAGAAGAATGTTCACATTAGATAGATGGAGGTAAAATGGAGAAAATGATCAAAGAGAAAGAAAATAGTCAAAGTGTATCCATAGTCCCCCTGGATGTTATACCCATCACTTAAGTCCCAGCTGTAGGAACAACAATGACAACGAGTTCTTCAACTCAAACTATGAGCGCTCAACATGTGACAAAGACACTGGAAAATATGTCAATCCAGTGAGAAGAAATTAATAAGTTGCATGGGTAGCTCAAAGCTATGCAAGAACAGAAACCCAGAACTGAAGCTTCTCATTTAGTTGAAGTACAAAAGTCACAAAGGCTGCTAGAGAGGTTACAGAGGGTGGAGAAGGATACAACAATTGGTCAAACCTTGGCCCAAGCCAAGGAAACCATTTGGATGGGTATTCTGGACTCCATGAATGAGATTTGACCATGCATCCAAATCATTTTTGAACAGAAATAACTGATACAAAAGGCCACTGAAACCATTTTTAAAGCAAGGGAAAATATGGGAGACATGCCTACAAAAGATTCCAACATCATCAAATTCCTAAATTCAAATAATAAGTATAAGCTTGAAGAGATAGGAATTAGTGAAAATACTATCACCATATTGGAAGTCAAGAAGGTTTTGACTAAAATAAATCTCATTGATCAATTAGAAGAGAAATGTGAAACAATGGAGTTGGGAGTAAACAAATTCTTGAACAAGATTGAGGCATTAATTCAGAAAGGATTTCCCAACGTATGTGTGATTAATGAAAAGCTAATTACTCAAGAAGATTATGTTATGAAAATGAAGGAAGTGGCCAGAAGCAGTATTAAATTCACTGGTATAAAAGGCAACATGATAGCTAGAGCATTCTTAGAGACAATGGGAAATGAATTCTTTATACAGAATGAGGTAAAACATATCTTCACAATAAATCCAACATTTGTAAAGTATACTAAGGTTGATGAGATTAGAAGTGTAACTAAGTTAACCATCCAAGATGAAAAAAGGTGGGAGGAACTATGTGATTTATTGGATTAAAGAGAAACTCAAATGTAATAAGAATATCAGCCAACACATCATCCAACACATAATCCAGCACATTAGCTAGCAGAACAGCCAGCGGAACACAATTATAGGCTGATTTAGCAACCAAATCCACCAAAACAGAGCCACCTCTTCATGCAATTGTCCACCTTGCCTATGATTCTGCAAGAGATTTATTTTATTGTTTAGGATAATGCTAATAATACACTATCAATTGAGACAATGATTTTGTAATTATTTTTATAAATACTTCACTGTTTGAAGTATTATGAGTTGGTTTTTGAATATAATTTCCTTTGCGAATTGTAATTTTCCAGTTGCTGGAAGCATCAATAATACAAGGACATTCTTCACAGGATTCATGTGGTGTATGAAATGGTGATGTTTTTCTTCAGTTTATGTGTTTAATCATCGTCTCATTTCTATGTCATTTATGAAAGGCTTAATTACATAACAGAAATTGGGATGAATAGGATATGTTATATAAAACACCCTATTCTAGATGTTAGTAATTTATATGTTTTTTGCTTAAGTCAAATTAAGGAATTCTTCATTGCTTAGTTTCTACTGAATCTTAAATTTCTTCTGTTTCATAATCCATTTAAAATTCTGAAAGATCGAACTAGTGTAACCTAGCTTTCCCTATGAAACTCCTTCAAAATTTGATGCAGATCTAGTTAATATTTAGACTTCATATCCCAATGGAATTATAAAAATTTATTCAATCATGAAATCCAATAAAAAATAATTAGTACATTAATAACTAGCCTAAAATTCATATCTCAAACATACCTAAATTTTACAGAGAGATCCCCCTCCGAAGCTGGCAGGGCTAGATCCCAGCTTCCAAAGTGGTTTTGATGTTGGCCTATGTGTTTACTCCCTCAACCTCAAAAATACAAAATGACAACAGGTTGAACCTGACACCTAAGCTAGTCATTAAGTCATATCAATAACTGGTTGAATTCTTTAAAAGTCATAAGAAGTCATCCAACACCCTCATCTTGTTGAAGAAAAAATCAAGTGAGTGTGAAATGAAAGTGAGCAAGTTCAAGAGTTCAAGCGAGTGAATTCAAATGGAGAAATTGTGACACCCCCTCCCAGGTCTAACCAAAGTAACCGTGCCAACCAAGGTAAACATGAGACGAGAGGATGGTATGATGAGATTCAACCTCATATGTGTCCTTAAGGAAGTGGATTCGATAAAACATCACACACAGTCATCCAACACCATCAACAGACCCCTCAGGAGACAAATAGGCCACTTAGACAACCTGTCCCTGAGTTCCACTATTGTTTGAGAAACTTGGGCAGTGTAACACACCCTAGAAACAACCCAAGTGAGTTATAACGCTTCCCAACCTTCAACCAAAAATGCTAGCCTCTAGGGTAACACTCTGTGGACCAGAAATCCCGGAAATTCAACCATTTTTCTAGTCCATACTTCCCAACCTCTGCCTAGAACTTGTTGGAACCTTCAAGAATCATTAAAAACATGATAACAATGCAAATGAATCAAACTCAACCTCAATATTAGGCCTGAGCATCCCCAACCGGGACTGACATTCTATCAAACACTTGGCATAAATACAACCTATATGTCTAGGATACAAGACATAGCAAAAATTACTGAAATAACTTATGAAACATAACCAGAAGGATCACCTCCTTCTCCAATGAACTATTATATCATCAATGAGGTCTTGTATCCATTCATTTAACAATTACAAGTAAATACATAAAATAACCATGACATGAACCAATCATTGAACCATGCTTATAACCGACATAAAACCATATAAATATAAGATATATGACAACCATTAAATCCACGTATAAATCAGTGAAAAAGTAAGAGAAATTATATTTTATTAATCATAGACAAATTTGACTAGGTTTTGGATTTCCACGTACCACCTGACCATAGACATGGCTGAACCAAATCCCTCTTTTAGCTAGTCAACCTTGTGCTATATTCCAAGCATGAATGCCGGATTTCATAGAATAGCCAAGGGAATCCAGAGGATAAACCACCTCCATCCTCATCAAACCATGATCACACCAAAACCGGTGCTCCGATCACAACCGAACTGAACTTGGAATACCATCTAGAATCCATCACTATCCTTGAGGAATTTCCTGTCTCCTTGTCTCTTAGGATTACAGAAATCCAAACCATATCACTAGGCCCAAAACTGAGACCAGTCTCTCAGGCTCTACTGCAATCGAAACCCATATCATTAGGCCCTAAACCGAGAGTTCTCACTCAAGCTTTACCATGTATCCTACCAAAGTTGGTCAAGGGATTCCTAAGCCTTTGGGAATCAAACTTGAGACAACCTCCACCCTGGATTCTAAAATCCATCCCACAAACCAAAGCTCAAAAACTGAAATAAACATCCCAACACCATGGCATCTAGAAAAAGGAAAAGATAGGCTGAAATCCACTGTCATAACTCGATAAAACCATGCCAGCGACAACAAGAGAACCATACACCAACATAAAAAACCATGCATGTGAAAACTAGCTAGGAATCACACATGAAAAAGGTTACCTGCAAGTATTCCTGCTAAATTTACTTGATCCTGCTTTCCTTTCCTTGATCCTTTCTTTCTTTTCCTTTCCTTGCTTCAAACTAAGTGCTCCAAGAAGAACTCTAAGTGACTAACAGTGAGAGAGAGAATAATGAGAGAGCTCTAAAGCTAAATTGAAAAAAAGTTACCAAAATGATCCTTATATGCCTGTTTATTAATGAGGTCCTAATTTATTCATTTTCCATTATTTTCCTTCAATTTCCTCCTCACATGCAACCTGTGACCTTTCATCTTACTTTTCTCCTAATTTCCTTTATTTTCATAAATAAATGTGCCAAAAATGCCTTTGCCTTTGCCAATTTCCTTTAGCCAAAACACACATCCAATGATGCCCATTAGGATATCTTTGCCCAACATTCAACTTTGAATAAGTGTCCTTTAACCGTGGTCTTATTTTTCATTTATTAACTTTTATTACATGAAATTGTCACCAGGGTTGTTACAACAAAGTATTCAATTGTTAAAGTTTTTGAACAATATGATACCATCCACTGCTGAAGACATAGTGAAAATCAGTAAAGTCACTCTTGCTGATATTAAAATGCATCTACATTAGACACATGAAATGATTGAATTTCTCGAACTTCAATCACAACTACAACGTTATGAGATGCAACAAAAGAGTCATAAGCCATTCAACAACACAAATTCAAATGATGAAGATAATTCCAAGCCACTCAATGATACAACTTCAAGTGTAGAAGTTGTACATGATCAAGCCCAACCTTCTTGTTCCAAGCCAATCATCAAACCGTTGGAGGAAATCCAATGCAATAAAAAATGATTTGGTTTAGATATGACAAAGATGACAAAAATTTACATATTTCTCATTATTAAAAACCAATCAAGTTCATTAGTGGAGGATTACTTGATCAAGCAACATCATAAATCAATGAGAAAGTTGATGAAATCCAAAATTTCAAAATTGTTAATGAACTGATCATATGGAAGATCATTGCTTTCATCTCCATCCTTGTCACCATTGTGGCAAAAATAATCACTCATCAGAGAGATGTTGCAAAAAAAACCAACCAGGTTGGTTGAATATTAATTATGCATGGATTGAATATTGGGAGTGGATGTCAATAGTAAAACAATTGTATATGTTTTACTGTAGAATTCAATCTCACATGAAGACAAATATTACAACCAATAGTGAAAATATGGTACTCTCATGCACCTGAAAGGGGGAGTACAATAGTGAAACTCTCCTACATCTTAAGGGGGGAGTTCAAAACAAATGCAAATGGTTATGGTCTCTCCTTTTAGTTGACAAAGGGGGGAATTGATGATGAAATTGAAATTGAATTGATGATGATGGTTTTCAAACTGAAAGTTTCAACAACAACACAATTTTCTAGGGGGAATCAAAATTTGTTAGTGGACAAGTGATTGAGATGCTGATTGAGAGAAAATGTGGCCATTTTTGTTCACTTGGATGGTCATTGGACTCAACAAAGGATAGGTATATCCTTTTGTAGTATAGCTTGAAATTAAATTGAATTGTCAATAATTTTTAGGGATGTGTTAGACTTGCAGTTGATTCACTTCTCTTGGTTCACTCTCTTCATATTGGAGTTTTCGACATCTAGTTTTGGTGGTTTTTCAGGCAGTTTTCATTGAGTTTCAACTCAGCAGTTTCAATATGAAGACTTGGAGATGGTACCAGGTTCTTAGTCTGGACCTAAGATTGAGGGGGGGAATGTTAGCTTCATACTCACAATCAATAAGTACAAAATAGTAAAATTATGAAACTTGGAAAATATAATTCCTACTTGTCTTTGATGTGCTCATCAATTCTAGAATGAGTTTGTTCCTAATACTTGGGATTTTGTTGAGGTCTACTTGGTTGAGAGATTCTCTCCAACTTGTTATCCTCCTATACTAGTGTGTGGTTGAGATATTCACTCAACCAAGAGATTGCATGTCCAATATAAACTAACTATCTCAAGACATAGCTTGATGTATATATATTGTATCATTATTCTTTGTGAATATACATTAAGGCTAAAAGACTTTTTCGCCAAATTTTTTGTCTCTTGAAATAAGTTTTTATTTTCATTAATTTTCCTCATCTAGTTCTTGAGTTCAATGAATCAAAATATGAAATATGAGAATCCAAAATGGAATTCTATTTGAATGATGTTGGATATGATGTATGTCAATTAGTTATTTTTGGAGACCCATCTTTCGATGAATCAAGAAGGTTCAATACAAAAGACAATGAATGTCATTCTAAGAGCTCTGCCAGATAGCCAAAGTGGATCAATGCTCATCTTCCAAAAGGATTTGGAAGAAGATTCATAATCTATTCTCAAAGAATCATGTAGGTCAAGATGAAGATAATGATGACCATGATTCAAATAAAGCAGGTACTTAGGTCAAAGTATCTAATGATGACGAAGAAGGAGATATAGTGGACATGGAGAGGGAATTTATTAATTCCTTAAGTGATCTAAATAAATCAAGGAAGCAAAATAAAATACTTGAAGAAGAATTCACCATCCTTAGACTTCAAGTGGAGGAAGCAAATAAGAAAGAAAAAATATTGACAAGCCAATTAGAGGAATATATTTAGAATAAAAGAATGATAGAAGGAGAAATTGCAATATTTCAAAAGGAAGAATCATGTCATCAATGAGAAGGATAAAGAAATTTCTCCCTTGAATATGAAAGAAAAAGAAGTAAGTGAAGCTTCATGCAATGAAGGCACAAGGTCCAAGCCCCTGCAAATAAGGGTTGAAGAGAAGTTTACTGGAAAAATATTTCAAAGGAAAAATCAAAGTGAAGGACAAAAGAAGATTGAAAGTGTTGCTGATCCAAGAAGTAATGTTGAAGTAATCAGGAACAAGGATAAAACAATGGTTGAATCTCTTCCAAGAAAGAATGTCTTCAAAAGATCGTCAAGACAAGACATCTCGTCCAAGTACCCTAATATGTGTAATGGTTATTGTTTCTCATGTACTAACTTTGGGTATAAGGTTAGGGATTAAAAATATTATGAGAGGGATGATTATCAAAGGCATTATCAAAACCCTAGAAGCAAGGTTGCAGGAACACAAGATATATATCCAAATGGATTTGCCAACATAAACTATATGTTAGTTTCTCTATCATTCAAGTACCATATATAATGATTTAGGTATCAAGAGAACAAATAAATCCCAGTGGCCAGGTCTCAATATTTTTTAAGTCGAAAGGCCATGATGAATCTATAGGTACTATGGAAGATGTCAAGGTTTAGGATGTTCCAACTGTAGAGCTAGTTGATACATTATTCTGAATAATTAAGCTTGAAGAGTCCCTGTCCTATGAATTTTGAAGAGGGGGAGTCTAAGTAGTAGTGGTTGAAAATTTGAATATCTATCTTTCAACAATTGAATGTTAGATGATAGTTATGAAGAAGTCATCAAAGAAGTAATCGAAATTGTGGGAAAATTAGTCAGCTTTGTGTTTAGTGGAGTAGTAGATCTGGAAAGAAAAGTCATGGATAGTTTTCAAGGATTCGTTGTCTTTGTTACAGAGGTAAATCATTTTATTATTCCATCATTGATAGGTGGAATCTACAATGGAAAGCCATGAGAGGCATAATTTTCAAGGGGAGAGAAGTAGTCAAAGAAAGAAAGTCATATTGTAAGAAGGGGAGTAACCCTTTTCCATTGATTTCAAATGGGGAGAGAAATCAATAAAGGAAGATGATAGGCATAAATATAGGGGGAGAAATAATCTCAAGGAGAGTATGTGTGTTTCCATCAATAAAAAAGGGGGGATTGTTCGACATGGTGTTGTCATTGATGCCAACGTCAATATTTGAATGCTCTTAATATTTACCTATGGATTTCATTGATTGGAAACACAAATGGTCCAGAAGCCCCAGAAGGATGAGGATCTCCTATGGTGTGGTTATGATACCCCCCTTTTCATGAGGAGTTTGAATGGGAAGGTCAATGAATTTTCAAGAAATAGCATCACATGATGGCTTTTCTTATCTTTCCATTTATTTCAATAGGTCACACACCTTGTAACTCCTGGCAATTGAAAAGATATGCTCCTTCAAAGATGATGCCCTCAATGTGTGGTCACAATGCCCAAATCTGATTGATGTCTTTCTGTCATTTTATTACTGATAGAAAACTGGTAATTACAAGAACACTCAAAGATTCATCTCTCTCCCAAGAAATTATAAGATTTAGAATGACAACATGATCCTTACTAAGAGTTGATTGCTGTGGCATTTAACAGATAAATATCCTTGCATATCAAGTGAAATCTGTAGGCTAACTAGCACACAAAACAGACTCAGTCCAAAGATCGACACAAACACAAACACTTCTAAAATGATTCATCCACTTTAGGTTCTTACCATTTCCGAGCACACTGGTACGTAGGCTCCCAAATGACCTAAAGACTTAAGTTATTCTCGTGATGCAAGCAGATCAGACTGAATGTCTGCATTTGCAGAGCAGGAGAAGCTCTCGACACAATGACTCTCTAAGTGTTATAGAAATTTTTGGGCACTGCAACCCCAATCATACATGTCAATAAACTAAGGGCTTCTAAGTCCCTAAAAGTGTTGCTTCAAACCTTAAAATAACAAGGTCAGCTGATTACATCATCTCCTAGAAGTTCTCCATGGAAAACTGCTCAAAACTAGTCAAGAATGGACCATACAGGCTGCTCAGTGCTAAGGGTGTGATGCATCTCACCTGCTCAGTGAAAAAAGTGTGATGCATACTGGAAAGCCCTTTTGTAGGGTGCGATGAAAGAGAGTGGAAAATGGCAGAGACAGTTTGCAAGGTGGAGGATCATGGAATCTTCCAGAAACTTCTCCTATGACACTTGCCTCTCTGAATTCGCCCAGGGATGAGTAAGAGATCATGAATCTCCAAGTGGAACCAAGAACTATCAGAGAGAGGACACAAATCAAAAACCCAGCAGCTGACTCACCCCCTTGCAAACATCTATATATGGATCTCTCATCACAGAGATCCGGGGGCTGGAATCTTGTATTTTCTAAGGAGGTGTTGTTGGTTTCTTGGTGAAATATCATGATCTAAGCTATTCATGAGGTGAAGAAGGGCTTTCATGTTGGGAGGATGACGCTGGGTCAGAACAATAGGTTGTAATCCTCTTTGCCATTTCTTGATATTAATAAAGCTATTCGATTTTTCCTCCACATTCTTGTATGATTGATGATATATGCATTTGTGTGGTCAATATATATCTGGTCCTATATTGTTTATGATTGTAGATCTCTGTTCTTCGATAGTGTTATGCTGCTTTGACTCTACAGGTGCTCTTTAAAGCTGGGCAAGTAAGGAAGGAGTGACAAAGATCTGTCAGAAGGGAGAGGAACCAAGAAAGGAACCAAGCTTAAGACTGAGGTTGGTCTCCTTTGTTCGACTCTTATCTACTTCTCATAAAGGAAAGCGAAAGTATCTTTGGTTTGTTTGTTTCTAAGATAGCTACCCGTCTTAGTGGGACTAGTAGCTCTGAGTGGACACTAGATTTCCCGATAACAAAATGGCGACTCTACTGGGGAGTGAATAGCTTGTTTGATTTTCTATATTTGTTTGTTTTATAAACTTACAGACGGAGCCTAAAGTCAAGCCAGCTAGCCTTCGAATTGCATTTGCT
The DNA here is from genome assembly GCA_031772625.1 of Pinus tabuliformis. Taxonomy (NCBI): domain Eukaryota; kingdom Viridiplantae; phylum Streptophyta; class Pinopsida; order Pinales; family Pinaceae; genus Pinus; species Pinus tabuliformis. Next base: position 462,233,808 of record CM062808.1, on the reverse strand, counting down.
ATGCAAGTGTAAAGTAGATCAACGTTACTTTAGTCTATCTTCGGGTTTTGTTTATAAACTGAATAATCGATTTTCAAACATTCTAATTGCCCTGGTGGTGGCTCTAGTAACCTCATTACATCAGCCCCTGTGATTTATATTTACTGACTATCACTTGCTCGGCCTAAATCCCTGAACTGAGCTACAAACTGTGATCAAGAACCAAGTTAAAGTCTCGTACTGGTACCATCACACCCTCTCTTCAAGTAGACCAGTATGCATCACACCTCTCGTGTGTAGTAGGTGGGATGCATACTTGTTTCCCTGTGTAACAAGTGTGATGATCAGGTAAGGCTAATTTTGCCTTCAGACTTTGGTTTCTCTTCACTCTCTTCAACTCTATTCAGGAGTTTTGTTGTCTGTGATCAGTATACCACTGTGGAAACCCCTTTCCTTTCCATCATTCCACCTCCATCGTGCAAAGAAATGTGAATTTTGTTATGTATTATGCGCCATTTTTAGTTCTCTTTTACAAAGAAGTAGCGTAATTGAACTGTCATTTCTTGATTTGGAAGTGTCGCAAGTGTCGTTTTTAGTCAAAGAAGAGAATCCTATTGTTCTTGATGGTTGATTATACTATTTCTCTTGTATTTTATTTGAATTAGTGTTTTTTCAAGTGTCGAAAGCAATTTTCAATTCAAAATCGCAAAGTGTCGTCATTATCCTCCTTTCGTTTTGAATAGAAATTTGTTAGTATTGTCACTTTGAAAAATATAATTCAGATTTGTGCTCAGAATTATTTTTGTCATTCACACATTAAGAAAGCGAAAAACAAATACATGCATGTGAATTTTCATTTAGACTGCTCGTTGGTTTGATTTAGGACAGTGCATATAGTGTGTGCTCTGTGCTCTATGTTGAAAGAACCTCATCTCTCTTTCCTTAGTAGCTAGGATTTTCATTGCAAAAAGAAGATTAAACGATTGTTTATCATCTTAGACTGAATTTTATGAATTATATATCTACATCAAGCGATGAACCTGAAAGGAAAATTCTTAAGCAAGATCAACTGTGAAATAAATTCAATGAATAAAAAATGTTTTGGAACCTAACGCACATCATTTAGAAGTCTAGGCTAGAGACGCATTCCGGCATCATAAATCCTGGTAACTATCACTTTCATCGCTGGTTGGGTGATTCCTCCTCTTTGAGATGATAAGTGCCAGTACGAACTTGTGCTCTCACATACCATTGAGTATATATTGGGAGACCACAATAGGCTATTTCCTTTATCCTTAGGAAGCCGTGTCTGCCGCCCTATCGATCGCAATGCACTGATTCCGGAAGATTTACTACCGTACCATAAAAAGTATTCTGCAGTTTTGCAATTGGTTTGGTAATCCCTCTGTCTAGATTTCTAGAGTAGTCTCTTTCATTCCTTTTCAGATTCCTTAAAGGAAAAGGTCCATCTAAGCACTTGTCACTTCAGGCTCATTAAAAATCAAAGGCAACTAGAGTCATCTTTTGTTTTTTCTCGACTCTTAAAAATTAAAAAATCAAGTTGTGTCAAAGTGTCTAAAATTTATTTTAATCGAAATAATATCACTATTCCCGCGTTGGTCTTAGGTTGAGGAAAATGGAGTCCACAAACCAAGTATTTCCCCTTGGAGGAAATCCTGGTCCTCTATCCTCTTGGGGAGATGTTGGTACACCTCATATGGCCACATTGTCACTTCCAGGATTGACGATTGGCTTGCCAATATGGCTCTTCTCAACCTCCGTCATTCAGAACACTATGATTCCTGAACAATCAAGTCAACAACTGGATGATACTAAAGTTACCCCCCAACCTTCTACTTTGTTCGTTTCTCCCTCTCTTCCTTTCTCTTCGCTTAGAGAAGCTGGTAAAGCCAAAAATCAAGTAACTAAGAAGGAGAAGAAGGGGGAGGAGAAGAAGGAAAAGAAGAAGGAGCCAAAGGCAAAAGGGGTAATCGTGCATCATCTAACGAAAATCCACACACTTCACCATCCAAGCCTAAATCTCCATGTGTCATTTGCAAAGGGGACCACTATCATCGAGATTATCCTTGAATCCCTCGGATCTTAAGGGATTGGTCTCCTCGTTTGCACAATACGGTGTCGTCAACCTCTGAGGATCATGTTGAAAGTACACCGTCAACTAGTGAGAGCGAAGTATTTGGACAAAAAAGGAAATGTAAATTTCCTTGTAAACTGTGTGAAGGTGATCACGTCGTCCACTGTTGTCCCTTCCTAGATGAAGCTAAAAGAGTCTTGAATAACCGTCTAGCTTCACCGCTATGGCTTCCTCTTGGATACAAGAAACTCTTGCCGAGTCCATAACTAGTTGAAAATCTGACTGACATGCTATTGTGGTCGGTCAAAGCATCTATTATTGAAGATAAACCCTCTAATTCCACACTAGACGAAAGTCAAAAGGTCAAGGTAGCGGTCGACCTGGTCTTGCCTTCAGAAGGTCCATCTTTATATGATATCGTCACTTAAGAGAATGAGAATGACACCGTTCAAATTCTTTTCATAAACACAGACTCCAATGAACATGGGGGTAATCTAATTGTTCCTTTACCGCAGGAAGGAAGTTCGTCAGAGTTGTATCCGACCGTCTATTCGGTCCCACCTCCAAACAACCTAGTTGTTTCCTTCGATTGGAATCTACTAGGCAGACCCTACTTACCAGCTAGTGTACCTTTATAAATCATTTTACAAGCATACAGAATGGTCATGGTTGGTACCATCATAGATGAAGGGGCTTCTGTGAGTATCCTTTCCTCAACTACTTGGGAAGCACTTGGTTCACTATTACTTCTGCCTGAGATGAGAAATCTAACAGGCTTCAACAAAGGAACCAGTCAACTGTTAGGGATCCTTCCCAATGTGCCTATAACATTCAGAAGTAAAACCATTTATGTGAACGTAATGGTAGTCCAAGGACCTCTAAACTATAATCTACTCCTTGGGCATGACTATATTTATTGCATGGGATCCATTGTCTCCTCACTCTTTCGAGTAATGTGTTTTTCGCATGAAGGCAGAATGGTCCAGCTCGTAGACCAACTTTCATTCCCCGGCTCACACATAGCTAATAGTCAAATTCCATCCCTAAATGGTCTTTTCATGCAAGGAATATCTCATCAATCTCTAGTCCGACCACCTGAAGAACGCGAGTAATTTGGGGGGTCTGACTGAAACCCAGGGGGCATGCACCCTTGCCAGGCTTGCTTCGATAGGCAAACTTCAGGTATAAGGTAGGTTTCCATGGAGGATATATGACTGGTCTGACACCCATCCATATAGGAAGAGGGAGTTAGATTGGAATAAGATACCTCTGTCAAGGTAGGCCTTTCCCGATAGAACGAATGTTTTGTCTACAAATTGAAGGGTAACCTGAAAAGGTAGGCCTTTCCCAATAGAACAAATATTTTGTCTATAAATTGAGGGGTAATCTGGAAACTCTACTTCGCTATACCTGGGGGCATGTAAACCTTTCGTGTGCAAGCGAAAAGCGACCTCTATAGTTCCGCTAACTTCGACTACTTCAGTTGGGTGAATGGTCGAATCGATTGATCACCTTCGCAGGGGCCAAATGGCAACGGCAAAGTAAAGGAAAAATTTTCCTACTTGACCTTGGTAGTTAACTAACCCTTAGGATAGTAGTTGGTCATTCCTAGTTTGCATGCGAGAGGTAGCAGAGAAAAGCTTCGAAAGGTGCAAGCTCCATAAAAATGGAATCTATCAATGAGATGTCCTTATGACTGGCACGAGTAATTTTTATGTGAAGTTCAAGCCCATTAAAAGTTAAACCTAAGCAATGAGCAAATGTTCCCCCCAGAGTTTAAGCTCATTAAAAAATGAACCAATTTTCGGTAAATAACCATTGTGAATGCATTGTCATCAGCTCTTTGAGCCTTGGTCGTGTTCTCATCATCACCTCCACTTTGTTTTGGCTGATCATACACCTCCATTTGATTGTTTAACCTTTTGAGGAACATCTGCGACGGGTGATTCTGTTAGCCATCCTTGTGACACTGCCATGATTGGGAAATTCCAAACCTTACCTGGAATCAGTCGCTACTCGAAATCATCACTCGTTCCTCAAAAAACGAGTCTCCTTTAAGCTCTTTTTACCTGACTCATAAAATATGAAAAGATTGCAGAGAAATTGGCCTCTCCAGCTTGTTAAAGCTACCAGAAGTGCTATCCCTCCTCTAGATTTTAATCTTTTTGGACTCAAGGGATTATTACACAAAAAGATCAAGCACTTGTCTTGTTCGACTTGTTAAAACTATCAAAAATTCATCCCTTTCGTATTATTTTATACTTTTTTGAACTAAAGGGATTATATGACAAAAAAGGATTATTGGAGTTCCCTTTCTGTCCCTTTTCAAAATCTCAAAAATTGGAAAGGACCGATTTATCATTGTCTTTAAACTCGTTAAAATCAATAGCGAAAAACTTTTCATATAGACAAGAACGAGTTTCATTGTCTCTGGGCTCGTTAAAACATAGCGACGGGTTCGCCTGAAGGGCGAATTATAGAACAATCATATGTTATCCTCCTCAAGCTTGATAAAAATAAAGAGGTATTGGTCAACAATGACTGGGGAAAATCGGGAAGAAAACTTGAAGAAACTTTATTGGCAGCAAGTCGCTCTTGAACATGACACTTTCACTCCATGTCTGAGTCGAGTTGGGTTATTCCATTCACTGGTCATATCACCATTGGTCCATCGTACCATCCATCTTTGGGATTAACGCTACCAATCCATTACAGTGTTGCCGGTATGTTCAAGAGAAGTCGCTCAAAGAATTCACCTGTGTCTCATCTGCTGAAATACGTTTACGCTCCATTCTTTCATGACCGCCACCCTGAACCTTGTATCATCAGATCGTTTTCACCTCCAAAATCATTTGCTCCATTCCTTGTCGTAGATGTGGGATTCATTAAGGCCCTCCTACAATGGGTCGCTTCTTTTTGATGTCAGCTCATTATCCAAGAAGTTTACCTAGGAACAACCCTTTCAGTACTTTGAAGCTTGCATGCCTCAATGGCAAGTTTCTCACTTCTAGCGACAGGTTTACATCAATGGCCTTCGACCAAAAGATTTTATGTGGTGTTCGACACTATTGGAAATAATACTGAGAGGGGGGGTGAATCAGTATTATCAAATTATTTTCAATATATCTTCCTTATTTATACTTTGAATAATTCTTCAAATATTAATCATTACTTTGTATGTCAGTATCATAAAATAATGAGCAGGAACAAGAAAAGCAAATAGTCACACAAAAGAACACCAGATATAAGGTGGAAACCCAATGTGGGTGAAAACCACCTGCTGCAATGTGTCTCTATCTTCTTTCAATTAGAAACTCCTTTTACAATGATTTTGTACTGGTGCAGTCCTTTACCAGTACGGAGGCTACAACCTGAAGAGAGCTACAACTCTCTCTCTCGTTTTCCAGTCTCTCCTGGAAGGGAGCTACAACCCCCTACTTCTTTTCTTTCAAGGACCACTTTTCATTAATTTTCAGACTGGATCCAAGAACATCAAATAAACATCATGTATAGGTGAATCAACCAATCTCCTTATACAATCAATCCAATGAGCCACCCAAACTTCTCAGAATGTTGTAAACAGAAAAACAACACTAGTAACCTAAACCCAGAACACAGCAGCAAATAGAAAACAGGAAGCCAACAAATATTTCAAAACAGGTCCGCAACTTCACCAATATACACCTGCGGATACCCGCACTTCACCTTCAGCTGCGCTGCGTATACCCGCACTGCGCCTTCTTCTGTACTGCGTACCCTGCACTGCGCATTCAACTGAGTTGCGTATACCCGCACTGTGCCTTCCTCTGTACTGCGTACCCCGCACTGCGCCTTCAGCTGTGCTGCGTATACCCGCACTGTGCCTTCGTCTGTACTGCGTACCCCCGCACTGCACCTTCAGATCGCCTGCGATCCTCTGATTAGGGCCAAATTAATAGTCCTCCAAGGTATCACAAACAGTTAGATCCACAGATCTGATCATGCGCCCGAGAGATCACGACTTAGAAATAGATTCACCTTTAAATTTTTACCTTGATTTAGATCTAGCTTTTAAAACTGATAACCCAAAATTCAGATCTTAAGATATTCAACTTTCAAAGATATATACAGCCAAGTGATCTCCTTCCCTATTTATAGTCAAGCCCTTTTTCACACCATGGGACAAAACCATCAATAACCAATACAAGGGATCCAAACGGGGCTAAAATAGATCCTATACCATGGGCCGAAACCATAAGATCATGAACGACGGGCTAAATAACACGGGCCAAACATAAGAAACCCCACGTGAGCGCACTTCTCTGCCTTGAAGTGAGTGAACTGGGGGACCGCACTTTTTGAACGGGTAACCTGCGGGTATGACCGCATTTTCTGCACGGCGTGCTTGCGGGTCCGCACATTTTGGACCATTCACCTGCGAACCTCTTAATTTCCAACATTTTGAGCATGAACAAAACATTTCCACTAGAGTGAGTTGCCATCAAGTACAACACCTGTAACATAGAGCCATACCAGAATCATAATGCCAACAATCTCCCCCTTTGGACTTGATGGCAACCTCAAGATCCTCAACATCATTCTCCCCCTTTGACATCAAGGGCAAAGGGTTATGCTCCCCCTGACTATAAACCAGATCTGCAAAGAAGAACCATAATCCATCAAACACCGTAAATGACCATGAAAGGGATAGAGACGTATTGCAGCAATATTCAGACCAGCATCCATGATCTCCTTCTGTACTTCCTCCATAATGCCAACAATGCATGATATGCTCCCCCTGAACCTATGCCATTCGATCTTCGACCAATCCGAAACCCAGCAAATGTACGCATATACTTCAGATGAACATTGCGTACAACCAACAATCAGAAGAGATTCAACAACAAGATGATGCATCAACAACCCCCAGCTTTTGCCTAAGGTATTCAAAGGTATCCCTAGGCAATGGTTTGGTGAGTATATCAGCAACCTGTTCCTTAGAAGGAACATACTCCAACTTGACCTTTTGTTCAAGCACTTGTTCCCGGAGAAAGTGATACTTGATTGGTATGTGCTTGGTTTTTGAATGCATGACTGGGTTCTTTGAAATGCTGATTGCACTTGTATTATCACATAAGATGGAGATAGGTGGTGTACAAGTGATTTGAAAATCCTGCAAGGTCTGCATCATCCAAAGGATTTGAGTGCAGAAAGATGCAGCAGCAACATATTCTGCTTCAGCTGTAGACAAGGCAATCGAACTCTGTTTCTTGCTGAACCAAGATACTAATCTGGAACCCATAAAGAATGCACCACCACTTGTGCTCTTCCTGTCATCCACGCTTCCGGCCCAATCTGCATCAGTATAAGCATGAAATGTGAGATCTGTATCTCTAGGATACCATAAGCCATAATTTTTAGTCCCTTGAAGATATTTGAAGATTCTCTTTACTGCCTGAAGATGAGTTTCCTTTGGATTTGCCTGAAATCTTCCAACTATTCCTACTGCATGCATGATGTCTGGTCGGGTACCTGTCAAATAAAATAGACTTCCAATCATAGATCTGTAGGTTGGTTGATGTACTGCTGCTGATTCATCATTTGCACTGAGGCTACATCCTGTGACCATGGGTGTACATACAGGTTTTGCATCTTCCATGCCATATTTCTTCAAAATCTGCTTGAGATACTTGGTTTGAGACAAGAAGACCCCTCCTTCCTTTTGTTGGATTTTCAGGCCAAGAAAATATGTCAATTCTCCAAGCAAGGACATTTCGAATTCTTTCTGCATCACCAAGGCAAAGCTTTGACTCATATATTCTTCATTGCTGCCAAAGATAATGTCATCTACATACACAACAAGTATTAGCAATTTGTCATTTTCAAATTTTATATAAAGATTGCTATCTTCTGATCCTTTTGAAAAACCTTGTTAATGAAGATATTTGTCCAAACGATAGTACCAAGCCCTTGGAGCTTGTTTAAGACCATAGAGAGCCTTTTTTAGTCTGCATACAAGATTTGGATCATTTCCATTTGAAATACTTTGAACTTTTGAAAGCTTGAGAGAGCAAGGAACATTCGGATGACCTCAAGTCTTGCAACAGGAGCAAAAGTTTCCTCAAAATCTATTCCTTCTTGCTGCGCATACCCTTTACAAACAAGTCTTGCCTTGTTTCTAATTACTTCCCCATTTTCATTCAACTTATTTTTGAAGACCCATTTTGTCCCTATAACATTCTTATCCTTTGGTCTAGGAACCAACTCCCAAGTGTTGTTCTTTTTGATCTGCTCAAGTTCTTCATCCATTGCTTTGACCCAAAATTCATCTTTGCATGCTTCTTTTACATTTTGTGGTTCAGTGGAGGAGAGTAATGCCAAATAGCTTGAAGCTTCTGCAATTGTTCTTCTTGTTTGTACACCTGCTTCTTTCTGCCCCGAAATCTGAGATTCTGGATGATTCTTCTGAACGTACCGGGATGGAGTCTTCTCTTCTATCCTTATCTGTTCCTCTGGTGCTTCTTGAGGTTCTTCTTCTTCATCATTCTGTCTTTGAGGGTAGTCTTCATATTCTTCGATATTTTCATGATTTACTTGCCTAGGAATGTATCCCTTTTCATCAACCACTACATCAATGCTGTCAACAATTCTTCCAAGTCTTTTATTGTAGCACTTATATGCTTTGCTGTGTGGAGAATAACCAAGAAGAATGCCTTCATCTGCTCTAGGTTCAAGTTTACCAAGTTGCTCATCAGTATTCTTAATATGGCATTTGCTCCAAAATATTTTAAAGTGCTTTACCGAAGGAGTCTCACCATACCAGAGCTCATGAGGAGTTTGAGTGCTGTTCACTCGGACATTTGTTTTGTTGAGAATAACAACCGCAGCATATGCGGCTTCACGCCAGAAAGTTGCGGGAGTTCCAGACTCATCCAGCATAGCACGAGCCATTTGTTGGACTGTTCTATTCATCCTTTCCACCACTCCATTTTGCTGAGGAGTTCTAGCTGTAGAGAATTCCCTTCTTATCCCATGTTCTTCATAGAAATCGAAAAATTCATTTGAGGTAAACTCCCCACCTCTGTCAGACCTGAGGCACTTAATTTTGTAACCTGATTCATTTTCAACTAAGGCTTTGAAGGATTTGAATTTCTCGAATGCTTCGTCTTTGTGCTTCATAAGTTCTAACCAAACAAACCTGGAGAAATCGTCACTGAATAATATCAAGTATTCTTCTCCTCGAGGTGTCCTTTTCCTAAATGGACCACATACATCTGTATGGACTAGCTCAAGAGGCATGCTAGCTGATCCTTCCTTCTCTGAAAAGTTAGTTCTGGTTTGCTTTCCAAACTGACATGATTTGCATATGGTGTTGTCTGGAATTTTGATATCTAGAAGACCACGAACTGCCTGATATTTGCATGCTTTCCTTATTTGTGAAAAGCTTAGATGCCCCAACCTCCGGTTCCATAACTAGTGTTCATCATCCTTGCTCAAATAGCATTGTTGTTGTCCTTCTTCAAATATGTATAGATTATTTGGAGTTCTTCTACCTTTGATCACTGTTTCACTTGTATCAAGATCATGAACACGACATCCGTTTGATCTAAATATCACCTCGGTTCCTTGATCACACATCTGGCTGACACTTAGAAGATTATGCTTCAATCCATCAACATACAAAACATTTCCAGCTTTGACCTTTTCTTTTAACTGAGCAGTGCCTTTTCCTTTTATAGCTGCAGGAGTATCATTTCCAAAAGAAACTTTCTTTCCCTTTTCTAAAGTAGAATATGATTCAAGTTTTTCTTTATCACCTGTCATATGTTTCGAACATCCACTGTCAATGTACCATAGATTTTCTTGTCCTTCTGCATAAAATGCTATCCCACATCTTTCTGTTTGTGGTTCCTTTATTCTCCATGTTCTGGTGCTTGAGGCTTGTTCCTTTGTCTGCTGAAACCTGCTCCTGCATTCAGAATCTTCATGACCAAAGTTATTGCAAATAGAACATTCAACTTCATTTTCAAGAACCGAAAAGTTGTTATAGGTCCTTTTTGTAATCCCGATCATACTTCTTTGTTTTTGAGCTTCTCTAGTCATGATTGTTTTATATGCAACACATTGAGCTGCTTTGTGACCAAAGTTATGGCAAGAGAAACATTTCCCATTGAAGAAACTTCTGCGATTATCAAATCTACCGGCCAAATGATTGTAATTTCTATTGTCATCCATTCTTGAAGCAAATTGAGAAGATTTTACCTGTGGCTGGTTGTAGCTTTTGTTCATCCTTAAGACAGATGGCCCCTGGTTTACCTGATAGTCTTTGTTCGTTCTTGATGTAATTCATCCCTGCTTTACCTGGTGATCTCCATTGTGCTTTTGCTCATTCCTTCTTGCTGCATCAAGATAACTCTTTGAGGTGGATGCTTGAGATGTTTCTCCATTATACCCCAGACCTGTCTTGTTTAGCATAGAACGTTGTACATTGATGATCTCATCCAGAGTTTCAGATCCTTTGACAAACTTAAGATTAATAGCCTTTGTTTTCTTAATTTCTTTTCTAAGGCCAACAATTTCACCTTCTAACTTTTCAAGATATTTTTCTTTTTCATCAATTTGAAATTGTAGAGTATCAATGATCATATTCTTTTCTTCTATACATGTCTTAAGTCTAGAAATCTCTTCATAAAAGCTATCCACATCTATAGCATCCATGTAATCATCATATTCAAAAGCCATTAAAAGTTTATAGTCATTACCTCGTTCATCTTCATCACTATTTGATAGACCATCACTGTCTTCATGAGTGTAGTAGCTTTTCTTATTTGCATTCTGTTTCTTGTTCCATCTAGCAGGTTCCTTTCCTTTGTCAATCTTATCCTTATGAGGACATTTGGCAGCATAATGACCTACTCTTCCACAAGAAAAACATTTAAAAGGTAGCTTACCTCTGAACCTTCCGGTACCCCATTAAAGATTTCTGACAAAATTTGATTCTTCTTCTTCTTCTGGCACGTGACTTGATTCATAGTAGTCTCCTTTGCCTGAAGCCTTAAAAACAGCTTCTCTCGTGTCTGATGGACCTCCTTTTCTCATTTCATAAGCAGTTAGAATTCCGTGTAGCTAAGACATAGTAAGAGTTCGTAGATTTTCCTTTTCTTCTATTGCAGACACTTTAGATTCAAACTTGGGGGACAATGAGCTTAGGACTTTTTCAACCACAACAGCCTCTTTTATTTCTTCACCCAAGTTTTTCATACAATTAACAATCTCATCTACCCGAAGGAAATAGTTAGCCACTCTTTCATCATTATACATTCTGAGATTCTCATACTGAATCCTGAGGGTTTGAAGTTTTGCACGTTTTACCTGTTCATCTCTTTCGTAGCTCAAAACAATCTTGTCCCATATTTCTTTTGCGTATTTATATTGCATAACCTTCACGAATTCAGATTGAGATAGACATCCTAGAAGAGTATTAACCGCCTTTGCATTTGTTTCATATTTCTTCTTCTCAGCTGAATCTATAGGAGTAGCTGATGGAACAGTATACCCTGTTTCTATAATGTCCCATACTTCTGTACCCAAAGATTGAAGATAGGCAGTAACTCTTACCTTCCAATATACGAAGTTTGTCCCATCAAAAATTGGTGGCCTGATTGATGTTTCCCTCTCGTAGTTTCTCACGATGTTAGAACTTCCTTCAAGCGATCAAGCTTCTTTAGAAGGACCTGCTCTGATACCAATTGTTGGAAATAATACTGAGAGGGGGGGTGAATCAGTATTATCAAATTCTTTTCAATATATCTTCCTTATTTATACTTTGAATAATTATTCAAATATTGATCATTACTTTGTATGTCAGTATCATAAAATAATGAACAGGAACAAGAAAATCAAATAGTCACACAAAAGAACACCAGATATAAGGTGGAAACCCAATGTGGGTGAAAACCACCTGCTGCAATATGTCTCTATCTTCTTTCAATTAGAAACTCCTTTTACAATGATTTTGTACTGGTGCAGTCCTTTACCAGTACGCAGGCTACAACCTGCAGAGAGCTACAACTCTCTCTGTCTCGTTTTCAAGTCTCTCCTGGAAGGGAGCTACAACCCCCTACTTCTTTTCTTTCAAGGACCACTTTTCATTAATTTTCAGGCTGGATCCAAGAACATCAAATAAACATCAAGTATATGTGAATCAACCAATATCCTTATACAATCAATCCAATGAGCCACCCAAACTTCTCAGAATGCTGTAAACAGAAAAACAACACCAGTAACGTAAACCCAGAACACAACAGCAAATAGAAAACAGGCAGCCAACAAATATTTCAAAACAGGTCCGCAACTTCACCAATATACACCTACGGATACCCGCACTTCACCTTCAGCTGCGCTACGTATACCCGCACTGCGCCTTCTTCTGCACTGCGTACCCCGCACTGCGCCTTCAACTGAGCTGCATATACCCGCACTATGCCTTCCTCTGTACAGCGTACCCCGCACTGCGCCTTCAGCTGCGCTGCGTATACCTGCACTGTGCCCTTGTCTGTACTGCGTACCCCCGCACTGCGCCTTCAGATCGCCTGCGATCCTCTGATTAGGGCCAAATTAACAGTCCTCCAAGGTACCACAAACAATCATATCCACAGATCTGATCATGCGCTCGAGAGATCACGACTTAGCAATAGATTCGCCTTTAAATTTTTACCTTGATTTAGATCTAGCTTTTAAAACTGATAACCCAAAATTCAGATCTTAAGATATTCAACTTTCAAAGTTATATACAGCCAAGTTATCTCCTTCCCTATTTATAGTCAAGCCCTTTTTCACACCATGGGACAAAACCATTAATAACCAATACAAGGGATCCAAACCGGGGCTAAAATAGATCCTATACCATGGGCCGAAACCATAAGATCATGAACGACGGGCTAAATACCACGGGCCAAACATAAGAAACCCCACGTGAGCGCACTTCTTTGCCTTGAAGTGAGTGAACTGGGGGACCGCACTTTTTGAATGGGTAACCTATGGGTATGACCGCATTTTCTGTACGGCGTGCCTGCGGGTCCGCACCTTTTGGACCATTCACCTGCGAAACTCTTAATTTCCATCATTTTGAGCATGAAAAAAACATTTCCACTAGAGTGAGTTGCCATCAAGTACAACACCTGTAACATAGAGCCATACCAGAATCATAATGCCAACAGACACCAAGTCCCTTTTTCACACCACGTGAATTGTGCTATCGTACCTTGAGGGTCATCATCATTATCAGTGATTCCTCTCACACCTGTTAACAACTTACATCATTGGCTGGTAATCAGGCGATGTCTTTCCATGTTCGACTCTAGAACATCTTTCACATGGATCAACTCGTACTCCGGGCGAAGATTGAACGAGTCTGAAGACCCCGAAACTAGTTTCATCCATCCGGGCTGCGATATATTTAGGGAGATAAAGACATCAAATGTACATCATTGCTGAACAGATGATCATCCGAATCAAAGGATGATGACTCCGTCCAAATCATTAGTCTACTATACAAACGGTTGTTTGTCCTATGTACATGAAAATGAATTTATAAAGCTGAGCATGGGAATGCCCACCTCAGCTAGATGATGAAAATATTATGAAGATAATGTATTGTATTGTATCTTATTACAGGTCACCTTCCAGCTCGAAAAAACTTCGGATCCTCATGATAAAGCATTTCGCCCAACATCAAAAGATTAACGACCTCATGCTTTAGGGGGCAACTCTTATAGACATTTTTGGGCACTGTAACCCCAATCATACATGTCCATAAACCAAGGGCTTCTAAGTCCCTAAAAGTGTTGCTTCACACCCTAAAAGAACAAGGTCAGCTGATTACATCATCTCCCAGAAGTTATCCATGGAAAACTGCTCAGAACTGGTCAAAACTGGACCATACATGTTGCTCAGTGCTAAGGGTACGATGCATCTCACCTGCTCAGTGAAAAAAGTGCGATGCATACTGGAAATCCCTTCTGTAGGGTGCGATGAGCGAGAGTAAACAAATGGCAGAGACAGTTTGCAAGGTGGAGGATCATGGAATCTTCCAGAAACTCCTCCTATGACACTTTCCTCTCTAAATTTGCCCAGGGATGAGTAAGAGATCGTGAATCTCCAAGTGGAACCAAGAACTATCAGAGAGAGGACACTAATCAAAATCCCAGTCGCTGACTCACCGCCCTGCAAACATCTATATATGGATCCCTCATCACAGAGATCCGGGGGCTGGAATATTGTATTTTGTAAGGAAGTGATGTTGGTTTCTTGGTGAAATATGATAGTGTTGGGTGATCTAAGCTTTTCATGAGGTGAAGAAGGGCTTTCATGTTGGGAGGATGACGTTGGGTCAGAACAATAGGTTGTAATCCTCTTTGCTATTTCTTGATATTAATAAATCTATTCGATTTTTCCTCCACATTCTTGTATGATTGATGATATATGCATTTGTGTGGTCAATATATATCTGGCCCTATATTGTTTATGATTGTAGATCTTTATTCTTTGATAGCGTTATGCTGCTTTGACTCTACAGGTGCTCTTTGAAGCTGGGAAAGTGAGGAAGGAGTGGTAAAGATCTGTCAGAAGGGAGAGGAACCAAGTGCAAGACTGAGGTTGGTCTCCTTTGTTCCCCTCTTATCTAATTCTCATAAAGGAAAGCGAAAGTAGCTTTGGTTTGTTTGTTTCTAAGATAGCTACCCATCTTAGTGGGACTAGCAGCTCCGAGTGGACACTAGATTTCCCGATAACACTAAGATACTCTAAGACTCAATCTGAATGCCTTCCTCTTGACATTCTCCTTCTTTATATAGCCGATTTCATGAAAAATATTCCCTCGTGAAATCAATGACTTCAAAAGTAAGATTCCTTAGTATCAATTATCCATGTGAGGAAATCGTCCTAAAAAGAAGGATTTGATAGTCCCATGCAAGGGTATCAGAATCCTTACAATTATTATGTTATGTAAAGAAAGTAAAATGTCAGGAATCATTGCTTTTGGGTAACCTTGGAAGGACATCCGCGTAGAGATTCATAGACATGTCTATTATTATGTGCTGGTGCGTACAAAATGGAGATTCTTTTATGAAGAACCCATGAAAGAAACGTCTAACACCATTGTTGGTTAGAAAGACTTTACAGTACAAAAAATGACACATGTGGGTGTGTATAGTAACTATGTCAGAAAGGATCAATGAGACTTGTGGAAAAGAATTGAACCGTAACCTCTTTTTCAGATTCCCAAATCTGATCTTCATGATTTTCTGGAGGTTGAAGAAAGTTGATTTCTTCAAAAGGATTATCGTCTGGATCTGATTGATGATGAAAATCATTATATTCCATTCTGGTTCCATCAGTGTTTGAGGCAAGCTGTCTCGCACATATCCTTTGGCTTACAAACCAGTGAGTATGACCACATCTCCTCATTGCATTTAGGAAAACGACATCTTCTATGTCCATGACATCCTTAAGAATTTTATACAAAACTCTAGTATGGAGTGAGCCGAGTGCAAAAAATCCATCAATCTTCAATCGTGTAAATTGATAGGGCATGGTAAGGATAACACTGAGACCATAGATTTTCCACCAATCTTTAAACCAATCTGGGGAAGGATCTTCTTGATTCAGCCTTCCTGTTGGCCAGTCTTCATAGCTAAAATCAAATTGGAGATGATAGAAGAAATTGGATGAGATATTTTCTAAATTCATCATCTGGAAGAAAGCAGACCTTTGTCTCTCTGGATCAAAATCAGTCCTTCTAAGAGGATTGTTGAATTGTTTAATTGTGAGTCTGCAATTTCCAATCCTGTTATCATCTTCATAATAAATTTCATAAGCGATGTTTCCAATATGAGCCAAATAATCAAGTTCTTGAATGGCCAAATCATTTTCAACTTCTTGATCATCCCAAGTCCAGAGATTGGGAATACCTTCTCTCCACCTTATCTCTTTTACTGGATACCATTCATCATCATGATCAAATAGCATGGTACGACTAATATTGGGATACCTAACCCATCCATAAGGGTTTTATATTTCAACACAATCTTCGACTCTTCATATGAAATTGCAAGTTAAAGAATGAATAGAATTATTTTCTAAGAATTCCCTGGATAGCATATCAACAAAAGGATTCTTGTGGCCAACAATGAATTCTATTTCAAAATTATATTCACTAAGTGTCATCATCCATCTTACCATTGAAGCATCTTAAAAATCACATTTTTGAATGGAAAATTTTAATGCCTTACAATCAATTTTTACTAAAAACTTTGTATAGATAACAAAACCTTTGAATTTTTTCAATTCCTAGATAGACTGCACCAAGTTCTTTCTTGAGACTTGCCCAATTTGTCTGAGTTGTAGACCATAATCGAAAGGCATATTGGCAGATTTCTAGAGGTTCTTTTTGTAACCTCTAGTTCAAAAGTTTTCTTTCTTGGGCACAATGCTGAAGAAATTTAGATACATAATTAAGGCTTCCTAGAAACCTCTGTAGCTGTGTTTTGTCTAAAATTTCATCAGGAAAGTTATCAATAAAATCCAGACTCCTGTGGATTACTTGGTAGGATCCAAACTGTATATTATATCCCAGAAAGTCTATCATTGTATTAAATAATTTCATCTTTGATTTAGAAAGAACTATTCCTTTCTCTTTTACTCTCAGGAGAAACATCTTCAAATGCTTGATATGAGTAGGAATATCTTCTGAATGAATTAAAATATCATCAACATACTTTTTGAGAAAACTTCCATACCTTCAAAGGTTTCATCCATGATGCGCTGAAAGGCCAAAGGGGAATTTATCAATCCAAAAGGCATTATGTTCCATTCAAAATGGCCTTCTAGCACTAAAAAAGCAGTCTTCCATTTGTCTGATTCTTTGATCCATACTTGCCAAAATCCTGATTTTAAGTCAAATTTAGAAAAAATATTTGATTTAGAGATCTGTGCCAAGATGGTAGATGGTTTTGGAGGAGGATAGGCATCATAGTCAAGTAAATTATTCAGAGGTTTATAATTTACTACTAGGCTGGGCTTTCCTCTAACAACTTCAGCATGCTTGTTAACATAGAATGAAAAGCAAGCTATTGGACTCTTATTTTTTCTGATCAAACCTGGTGGGCTCCAGTATTGTAGCAATAATGCTACAACTCCTGGAGCTTCCTTCTCTAATTTTATCAACCCGGTAGTTCGTAACAAACTTGGAAGCGACAGTGCTGTATGCACAAGTACTAGCTCTTATCGCAGCTGTCACTTGGTCAGCTGGCACAAGTCCGCTAGGGCTCAAGCCAACTTCTATATGTTCTCAGAAGAAGCTTTCTAAATGATGAATGAAGGCTATCTCAAAGGAAATTAACCTACTTTGCAAGAATGAACTGAAAGCCAACCAAACATGGAAACCCTAGTAAACCCTAATCTGACCAGCTTAATCCTTACAATGCAATGATGGGAATGCAACTCCTAACAATGATGCCATTACTTCTAGTGAGATGAGATGCATGAATTTAAACTACTTCCATTGAAGAGAACACGTTTTTTTGTATTTTTTCTCAAGTGGTTGGAGTTATTATGATTGTGCTTCTTACTGGGTCTTGACTGTGCAGGGGTAGTTCAAAGGGGAGGAAGGCTTGGGAAAGGTCAGGAGGACTCTGAGAGGTTCCAGGGGATCCCTAACATCATTCCATAGAAGTTCACAACGTTCAGGTGCTTGGCAAACATGTTTGAAGGCTTCTACAGGATGTCTGCAGGGGATCCTACAGGAAGCTCGGGATTTCTACAGGAAGTCTGCTAACTTCTACAGGATGTTCTGCAGTCGGAGTTTTGGGTGATGGAGGAGTGAAGGAGTTGTATGGGTGGATAGTTAAGATGAAAGGGGAGCTTGAGATGGCTCAGGGATTGAGAGATGAGATGGGGAGAGAGTGTATAAAGCTGGTTGGTCGATAGAAGGGTAGAGGCAATGGAAGACTGAAAAGATGAGGCAACGTGGATAATAGAAGAGTTGGTGGGCAAAGGATCTAACTGCGAGGTAATGAGATGGCTTAGGGACGACCGAGGAGGATAAGGAAGTGTTGAAGTGGTGCTGCACAGTGTAAATGAAACAAATCACCTCTGTCTTGCACAAAACCAAGAATTCATAATCCTATTCTATCTGTTTTATTAAAAATCGAATAACAACGATGTAAGTTAAGAGAGAAATCGTGCATGGAGCTGAAACAAGGGGTTATTGCTCAAGATCTAACTGCATGGATACTTCTACCAATGGAAATATGACTTTAAAGCTTGCATGAACATATAAGACGCGTTTTTTGGTGGTTGGCACGGTCTACACCCCCAATCTCTAAACAGAGGTGGCAGTGAGTGCACGATCAATATTTTCTTGGAGCTCTGATGAATTCTAATCCTCCTACTCTAATCTAAGCTACTGAAAGCACTTTATCCAGAAACTAATCCTACTTAATCACATCAAGAAAATTGAATCAGCAGATTGTGTTTTCCAAATGCATGTCAAGGCAAAGAAATGAAATGCTGAAAGGAAAGACAAGTAACAATACAAAGAAAAGGAGGTCTATTGCTCTCAGGTTGGGTCCTAACCTGAGAGCTATAGCTCCTCTAAGAACTTAGAATTGAATCCAAATCTGCCTGCCTTTTATTAAAAGATCATAATCATGAGTCTAACAACATGCCAAAATTGGCTTACAAAGAGCAAAAACAGAGCTACAGCCCGTGACTCAAAATCTACAACAAAGGTTCAAGAGTCTTTTTCGAAGGCTACAGCCTCAATATTTATACATGATGAGGGCCAAGCTGGCCTCCTCAATTAGTGGGGCTTGGCTATCCAACTAAAAGTAAACTGCTGTTCCTGTAGAATCCGTTGGCTACCTTCTAGCTCGGTGGTGATAGCTGTTGGAGCTCGGAGTTGGGGTGGAGATCACGAGGAAGGTCATTCAAGGCTGTGGACAACCTCCCTATAAACCCGCAATGCCACCTTGGCTGTCTCCTTGTCTCCATCTGCGTGGTCTTTACTCCATTTAATGTCAAAAAACCTGAAATCATCATGTATTAGCCACATAGGCATAATGACTGCCCTTCTTCCTAGAAATAACATGAATATACTAAGAAATGATGCATAAGTGATAAAAAATGAAGGGTTGAGCAAGGTAAGTAGGCCAAATGAGCCCAAATTGTTACCAAAAATTGGGGCTCATCATCACCCCCCAGCTAAAATATTTTCTCATCCTTGAGCAACTAGTCCAACTCTTCATCATTCATTGCCTTTACTGCTACCCTTACATCCCAAGCCTTTGCAGTAGTGTCCTCCTTGCTGATATGAAACCCAGCCCTTCTGTTTACCTCTTCCCACTGTTCATTATCATCTTTCCCTGTGCTGCCTTCCATCAATCCTAGCAACAGTGGTGGGCTGAGTTTAAGGCCAATCCAGCTGGCCTGGAGGTTTTGCATGGATTTCTTATAGAGGGCTACCCGTACCAGAGCTTCCCTCATCCGATTTGGGGTATGGTACTCTCGGATTTTCAGACTATGTGCCAATGTATTCCATCTGCGTGTGCATGCTTGGACAGTGTTGTCTCCTAACAGTCTCTCCATGTCCTCAAAATGAGCTATGGCTTGGGCCTGTTGATCCATATATATTAATGAAGCTTGAGGGTCAGTGGACAGATGTTGGTGTGTCGAGATTAGTGCAACTGGATCCCCTGGTTCTGGTCTGATGAGCAATGGCTCGTTCAGCTCTCGGTTCATGATTGATTTGGCTTCTGCTGCTCTTTTGTCCTCATGGTTCAGCCATGAGGCAAATGCCATTAATTGCATATCTCCCAAGGCCGTATTGGGATCCCATGAAACTACATTAGGCAGGGCCAGATTATGGAGGTAGAACTCCGCTAATTTGGCCCTATCCTCTGATGAGCTAGTACTGCAAACTTCAGTGAATTGCTGCGGGTCTTGGAGCTGAGAGATACCTCTTTGCGCCAAGGTATTGATTTGGAATTGCAGCCATTGGTCTTTCAAGTACAAGCCATAGGATTTGGCCGGCTGCCTGCATTGGATAGCATCCATGGCCCAGCTGGCCATGCAGGCCAATTGTGCTTCTTTCTGCTGCAGCTGTTCTCTAAGAGCTTGCACCTCAATTTGTGCTTGCTGTTCTACTTCCTGTAGAAGTGTGGTTGGCTCCCCAAGACTGGTGTTTAGTTCCTTTTTTCCTTGCTATTCCTCTGTGGTGTCCTTGGAGGATGTACCTGTCCCTGCCCTCAGCTCCTGTAGCTGCAATCTCAGCTTCTGGTTTTCTTCCTGTAGGAACACGCGTTGGCAATTTGCCACGTGTTTAGCCATGGAAAATTCACTTCTGGCATCCTTGAGCTGCTCCTGTAAGGGACCTATGTCCGCCACACCCTTTGACTTGGCTATTTTCATCCACGTGTGTGTACGGACTCTTTCTTCCTCTAATGCAAAAAACAGTGGCACAATAAATTTCTGAGGTATAATTTTGCCAGCCTCTAAAATGTTGTAATATGAACTCAGACTTGGCTGAGGGCTGGGCTCTGGTATATGCTCTTTCTCCACTTCCTTTGGTGGCTCTACTTCACCCTCCCTTGGTGGTGATAAGGGTGCTTCTCCTTCCATTCTCTCAGTTTCTTTAAGCCTGGCTAAGGTTTCCTGTAGAGCATCTTCAACATCCTGTAGCCGAGCTTTTTTAGTCAATTGGTCTAACTTTTCTTGCCACGTAGTTTTCTTCGGGCTCCCCCTCTCATAGGTGACTGATATCCTCGAGGGGGACCTTTCCTTGGGCGAAGTAGGGGCATCTTCAATGATGATTGGGCTGCTGGATGGAGGCTGTGGCTTGCCCGTATTTATTCTCACACTTCTTCGAGCTTTAAAATATAGAGGGGTCTCCCTCTTTCTCTTATCCTTTGGCTTAGGAGGTGTGCTGAGGGCGGCCAGCATAGCTGCTGCCTCCCTTTTACGAATGTCAGCTTTCTTCTCCTTGGGTTTCACTTTTTCGGGGCTTCCTGTAGAAGACCCTGTTTTAGTCAGTTTCGGGCTTCCTGTAGAAGACCCTTGTTCAGTTAATTTCGGGCTTCCTGTAGAAGCCGGTTTCGGCTTTCCTGTAGAAACAGGTGTCACCGCCTTGGTTTTCTTTGCTGCATGAGTTTTTCTTTTTGACTTGGTTGCAGTCGCTGTCGAGGCACTTTTGCTGATGTGGACCTTCTCAGCCTTGTCCACTCAGCCTTGCAACCTTTTCTCTCTTGCTGTCAAGATGGGTGTGTCATCTTTCTCTTTGGCACCCTTTGTCTCTCGTTTCTTCTCTTGCTTTTTCTTCTGCTCCGTGGTCGTGGTCTTCTGGCCTGTTTCTTTCTTTCCCACGGGCACTGACTCTTTCTCCTCACTGCTAGATGAACTGAGCTCTTCGGTCAGCATCTTTATATCCCCATCCTTTGTCAAATTTCTGAAGGCTTCCCATGAGAGAGGAACCTTGTATGTGTGGAGCGCATCCTCCACGAGGAGTTTGATCAGTCCATGGTGGGCTACCTGGTCTGGTGTACCTTCTTTCAACTTGGTGGCACACTCAATCAGAGACTGTAATAGAAAGTAGGGGAGACTGAGCTTGTTTTCTACAGGTAGATCCATCTGGTGCCTTAATTCAGTGAGTAACCGAAAGTGGTACCCGTATACAATGCTAAAACAGCCTTCGCAGGTGATGTACTTCATAATTTGCAGGCTAACTTCATTCCACGGTGGCAGTAAATTGGTTCTACGAACCCCATTTTTGTCTTCTGAGAATTCCTCCTCTGGTGGAAAGAATTCTTTCTTAGCCTGTTGGCCCAATTTCCTTTCTTCTTTATCCCATGGTAATCCCATTGGGAGCTTCGTAACTCGGCTGATGAATTGTGGGGTGAGTTTGAGGCTTAAACCCCTGAAGTTAACGGTGGCCAATGTTTTATATTTCGGCCTCAGAGCTTGCAAAAACTCTTCTGCCACTTCGTCGTCATAGCCCTGCAATTTGTCACAGAAGGATATCCATTGCACTCATGTGAAGAGCTCCACCACCTCAGGATTTTCTCTTAACTTCGTTGAATCAGTGGGTTCCCTTCTGATGAACCCACCCAGCATGGTGAAAAACTGCTGCATTAGCTGGAGGTGGCAAATGCGGAAGAAATTTGGCCTACTGGGACAGAGCGTAGAATTACGCTTCTGTCATGCATATAATCCACGAAGCTTATCTCCTGAGGACCTTAACACAGCTTAATTACACTGACATCCTATAGGACGACAGTTCATGCACGACAGACAACATTTGCAACAATTTTCTATGACCAGACTGTAGACGACGATTCTGCCACCCTCAAAAACCAATTGCATGGAGAGTTCAGGCTTACCTTTTTAATTCGCCACCTTTTGACGTGAGGAACCCGACTTCCTGTAGAAATAGCTTTCCTGTAGGAGCAGCGCGCGATTTCTGGGGGATACTGCAGTGGGTCTGCGCTCTTGGTGTTGCTTCACAGGCGTTCTGATGGCCAAAGACTCGGAGTATCGAGCTGCAGAGGGATCCGGATGATCACTCGAGTCTCAAACGATGAATGATAAATGCATGGGGTGGCAATCTAGCCGATTAGATTTGAATCGGCGGAATCCGTGGCGCGGGGGTGAGTTGTCCTTGCTGGACCGTTGGACGACATCATCCCATCATTTGCCTTTGAGTTCCCTTACTGCCGCATCATTCCTCGCAGATCCGCTGCCGTCTCTTCTGTTAAACTCGTTTTTTTTGACGGGATTGCTCTCACGTGTGTACTGCCCGTTTCTTTTGCCACGACCGCCACCAAAACATCCGACTAGACCATTAACTGATCGACGTGGCCAGTCGAATGGCCATACAACCGCTCAACCCATTCACTTCACACTTGCAAACATTTTCAAAGTAAAATTCATGCAATTCGACGGAAGAAAGGGTCGAGACACTTACCTGTGCGGCCGCAACGCGATTTTTCGGTTCTTGGACGATGATGAGTGGATTTATTTGCTGCTGGTGGATTTGCACAGGCCCGGAGGTTCATATTCACAGGCCGCTGACGATGGATTTGATGCTTTGGCTGCATGCGCCCACGTTTTCATTGTATATGGCAAGCGCTGTGAATGGTGTGCACTCTAGTGGGCTTAACTGTTACGGGACTCCTGCAGGATGTCCTGTAACAGTTTTTCCTCCTCGAGTGCATGCTGCACGACGAAGGCAATGGCCCCATGATCACGCTCACAGAGCTCGTGGATGGCTGGGATGGATATGGTATGACATCTCAGCGTTTTTCCATCTCAAAAAATTGCTTTTCTCTTGATAACTCAATGATCTGCTTTGATGGCGCAGGTAACTTCATTGCATGTCGACAGGGATGGTAGAAAGAGGTGACAGCAGTGTATAAGGGTGACAACAGTAGCTTGCATGCATCCAAACCGATCCTTGGTCGTTAGATCTCCTCACAAAATGAATTCTGGGCCGTCCCGAACTTCTACAGGAAGTTTCCTGTAGAAATACAGAACTTCCTGTAGAAAATTTGCGTTTCCTGTAGAAAGTCTGCACCTTCCTGTAGAAATTCTGCATCTTCCTGTAGAAGACTCAAGCCGTGATGAAATTGTGCACATACCTTGGAGAAAATGAGTATTCTTGGAGGAGGTGCTGGTGAGGTCTCCTGGCAGCATGATAAGGATCTTTGGCTTTGCGTTAAAAGACCTCCTCTCCTTCATAGAACGCCTGCAACCTGCATGCATTTTCACATTATAAACTTGTTGTCCTCGCCTTTTTTGCTTATTGTTTTTTCTTTTTTTCTTTTTTTCTCTTTTTTTGAAAGATAACAGGGGTGCCTCAATGAGGATTTCACCCTTGCCATCTGCCTTAAGTGCCTCAGAGAGGTTTTCACTCAAGGATCTTTTTTAAATCTCTTTTGTTTTTTTTTTTTTGAAAGACAATAGGGGCGCCTCAATGAGGTTTTCACCCCTACCACCTGCCTTGGGAGCCTCAGAAAGGTTTTCACCCAAGGATCTTTATTATTTATTTTTATTTTTTTTAGATCTTTTAGGGTATGCCCAAAGCAGAGGCAGAACCCTTCTCTATGACCAACACTGACTTCTCCATAGTTTTGATGAACTCTTGCCTGGAGAGAGGTTTCCTGTAGATCTTCAATTGATGCCCATTGACAAGCATGGGGATGGCTTCCTCATCAATGGTATGAATAAGAACAGATCCATTGTCATGACATTTTTCCACTGCATATGGTCCCAGCCATCTGGTTCTCAGCTTCCCCTTGAAATCTTTGTACCTGGAGTCATACAACAATGCTCAATCTCCTGGATGGAATTGCTTGTCATTGAGGTGTTGGTCATGCCACACCTTTCTCTGAAGTTGAACCGCTTCCGAGTGAAGGAGGGCCTGCATTCAGTGCTCGTCCAGTCCATTCAGCTGCAATAACGTTTCTTGTTGTGCATGGCTGAGATCTAGGTCCAGCTGAGCTGCCATCCTCAAAGTGTTGTATTCAAATTCAATGGACATCAAAGCTTTCTTCCCATAGACCAGCTCATAAGGTGTGAAGCCGGTGGTGGTCTTCCAGGTGGTGTTGTAAGCCCATGTGGCCTCAATCAGGCGATCCGCCCAATCTTTCCTACTGCTGCTCACCACCTTAGTCAAAATCCCTTCCAATGCCCTATTGGTGACTTCCACTTGCCCATTTGCCTGTGGATGATAGGGGGTGGAAGTCCTATGCTTGATTTTGTGATGAGCTAGTAGGTATTCAATTAGGTTGGATGTGAACTAGCTCCCTTCATCGGTGACCAGCTCTCTTGGGTAGCCAAACTTGCAGAAGATGTTTTCTCTTAGGAACTCGGCCACCTTCTCTTCTGTTGCTACTTTGATTGCTTTAATCTCTTCCCACTTTGTCAGGTAGTCAGTACACACAATGATGTAAGACCTTTGCCTCGAAGGAGGGTTGATTGGACCCACAAAATCCATACCCCACTTCTCAAATGGCTCAAGAGTCACTTGAGGTTGGAGAGGCATCTCATCCCTTTGAGTCAGTTTCCTCATTCTTTGGCATTGGTCACATCGGCTGATATATCTTCTGACATCTTGGTGAAGTGTGGGCCAATAGTAGCCCGCCTGCAGAATTTTGAAGGCAGTCCTCTTTGCTGCAAAATGTCCTCCACAAGGCCCATCATGACAGGTGAGGAGGATATCAAAGACTTCCTCCTCCCTTACACAACGCCTTAAGATCTGATGAGGGCCAAGCTTGAACAGATTGCCCCCGATCCAAGTAAATGAGGCACTTTTTCTGATGATTCTGCTCTTCTCTCTTGAAGATAGGTGCGGAGGGAACTGTGCTGAAACAAGGTAGTTTGCTATATCAGCAAACCATGGAGAGAGTACTGAGATAGCAAACAGATGTTCATCGGGCATCTGGTCATCCACTGTTCCATCCTCATCTGCAGACAAATCCAATCTAGATAAAAAGTCAGCAACAAAATTTTCTTTACCTGGTTTGTCAACAATGGTCAAATCAAACTGCTGCAACAAAAGTAACCATCTAATAATACGAGCATTCACATCTGGTTTATTCATTAAATATCTAATTGCAGCATGATCCGTATGTACAAAGGTTTGATAGCCAGTAATATAATGTCGGAACTTGTTCAGTGCATGGACCACAGCCAAGAATTCTTTCTCGGTTACAGTGTAATTCAGTTCGGCTTTGGACAAGTTTTTGCTAACAAAGTAAATGGCATATGGAAGTTTTTGTTCAACTTGTCCTAAAGCTGCCCCTATGGCTTTTTTCGAGGCATCAGTGTGGATGTGGAAAGGTAGGGCCCAGTTTGGACCTCTCAAGATTGGGGCTGACACCAACTTGTCCTTTAATTCATTCAACGCCCTCTCACAATCGTCCGTCCATTTAAACTCCACATCTTTTGCCAACAGGCCAAACAATGGCGAGGCTAGCTTGCTGAAGTCTTTAATGAATCTCCTGTAATACCCTGCTAATCCTAAGAAACTCCGAACATCCCTTACCTTTTGGGGAGGTGGAACCTTCTTGATGAGAGCAATTTTGTTAGGATCCACTTGTAACCCTTGGCAAGAAATGGTATGGCCTAGCACGGTCCCTTCAGTCATCAGGAATTCACATTTTTCAGGACTAAGGGACAGGTTCATCTCAATGCATTTGGTTAGGACCTTTCCCAGATTGGACAATGCTTCCTGGAAGTTGGACCCATAAGGAGTGAAGTCATCCATATAGATTTCCACCGCATCATGGACCAGCTCCGAGAAGATGCTCAAGACAGCTCTCTGGAAGGTAGCAGGAGCATTGCATAGCCCAAAGGGAAGAACTCGGTAGGCAAAGGTACCCCAAGGACAAGTGAAGGTGGTCTTATCTTGGTCTTCCGGGCTGATTTGTATTTGGTTGTACCCGCTAAACCCGTCCAGGAAAGAGAAGAACTTCTTTCCTGCCAGTCCATCCAACACTTGATCTATGAAAGGTAGAGGGAAATGGTCTTTCTTGGTAGCTTTGTTCAGTTCTCGGTAGTCCACACAGATTCTCCATTTCCCATTTTTCTTGGGAACCAACACCAGAGGGGACACCCATTCACTATCTGAGATGGGGTAAATGAATCCGGCATCCAACAGTTTTTGCAATTCTTCCTTGACAATGTCCTTAAGGGCTGGATTCATTCTCTTCTGATGTTTCCTAACCGGCTTACAATCCTCTTTGATGTATATGTGATGGGTACAGACCGAGGGATGGACTCCTTTCATCTCCTTATAGCTCCAAGCAAAAGCATCTAGATGGCTGGCCAACAGGCTACACAACTCCTTTTCCTGGGAAGGAGATAGGGAGGAGCTGATCTTTAACGTTCTCTTAGGGCCGAGCTCCACATTCTTGACTCTGGGAGTGACAGGGTTGGTGGCACAAAGGTCCACTAAGGTGCTGGCTTGGGCGTCCTCCACCAATTTCTCTAAGGATAGTGCACTGGAAGGTGGATTCTGGATCAAAGTCTCAATCAAGTCATCCTCGGTTGGGGGGTCTCTTCTAGTGGTATCTAGGGTGCACAAAGGTGCTGAGTACACCTCATCCTCTTCTCCTTCCTCCAACCACAGTGGTAAGTCATGCTCTAAGGAGGGTTGGGCAGGAGGGTAGAGGACTAGCTGCTTGGACATAGGACTGTTTTTGATGGTCATGTTTCCTGCACGACAACTTATGTAAGCATCTGCAGTGGCTAACCAAGGCCTTCCAAAAATAAGAGGATATCCAGTAAGCTTTGCCTTGGGTTGCAGAACCAAGAAATCTGTAGGGTATTCCCAAGAGTCGACAGATACCAAGACATCCTCCACAATCCCTTCGGGAGTCATGGTGGAGCGATCTGCTAGTTGCAGGACTGTCGAGGTCTTCCTCAAGTAACCCTGAAGATTGAGTTTGAGCATGGTATCCCTGGTCATCACATTAATGGCAGCCCCCAAATCAATCAAGGTGTGAGGTATGATGGTGCCATTGATGTGGACATCTACTACAGGACTCCCAGGATCTAGATACTTTGGGCAGATGACTTGTCCTAACATAAGGTCAGACAATTGTCCTAAGACATTGATGGTTGAAGCATCTCTCTTTCGCCTGCCTGGGTGTTTGAAACACCTTTCCTTAACCAGTTTGTTGTATATTGTCACATCCTTGATGGCTTGAAGAAGTGGTATTTTCACACACAACTGCTTGAGCTCTCCCAGAAGCTCATCCTCCTCTGGGTTGGGTTGTGTGGTGGCTGTTAGTCTTTCAGGAAAGGGTGGAATAACCTTTGGTTCACTTTCCTGTTTGTCCTCCTCGTCCTCTGGGGGAGGAGGTTGGCGATCCGGAAGAGTCTTTCCAGATCGAAGATTGATCTCCTGGATCTCCACAGCATAGGTAGGGCATGATGTTTCCCCATTGTATACCTGCTGGGCCTGTCTATTGTTGGGGTTCGGGTTCGGTTGAGCAGGCATTTGAGGTTGCCTTGGAGGAGCAGGAGGTAATGGTTGAGGTTGAACTGGTGGTGGAGGAAAAATGGCGGGAGGAGAGTTGTACTAGGGCCTCCACCCCGACTGAGGTGCATTCCACTGAGGCTGTGGCTGGGCATGTGAATGATATGAATGAGTAGTGGGTTGAGTAGGGTACTGAGGTGGATAAGACCATGGAGGAGGCATAGACCAGGAAGGATGAGCAGGGGGACCCCAGGAAGGCATAGGAGTCGATTGGTTGGGGCTGTAATAAGCTTGAGGTGCCCCTTGCATCCCATGCTGGTAAGGTCTAGGTCCTTGTGGCCTCCTTTGGTTGAGGAAATAGAGAGGTTCAGTGGGAGCTTCTGTCCCTTGGTACATAGCTTTAAGCCCAGGTAAGGTTGGACATTGATTTGTGGGATGGTCCTCCTCACAAACGAAGCACACTTCAACCGAATGCAATGGGCATTCGTTCTTAGGGTGTCTCCTTGTACATCTAGGGCAGAAGATAGCCAAGGCCCTCTCAGATTCTTCCTTCTTCTGCTGGATCCTGAATGTGTCCAGTTGCATGGTGATGGTCTGTCTCACCTCACTCTTAAGATCTTCTAATTGATTTGCAAACTCATGCTTGGAGAAAGGGATACCAGCTGAGAGGAGGTTTCCTCTACCTCGTTTCTGGGCTGCCCTAGAGTGGTTTCTGAACACAGTCTTGATGTCCTCATAAGGCAGTTGGTAAATATCTCCCCCAGCTAACATGTGAAGGGTATCTAAAAGGTCTTCAGGGACTCCTCGGAGCAGGACCAACTTGAGGGATTCAGGGTCAAGTGTGCACCTAGCCTGCTTATAGCTAAGTTGGAACCTCTCCTCATAATCCTCTAAGGACTCATCATTTCCCATGGTCATCCGAAAGATTTCTCCCTTGGTTTCCTTGGACCTACAGTAGTCCCGGTACTTGGTATTGAAAGCTTGCTGCATCTGAGCCCAAGTGGTGATACTATTCCCAGGTAAGCCCATGAACCAGCGTAATGCTGCATCCTTAAGAGTTGAAGGGAAGAGTTTCAGCTTCTGCTCATCTTCAGTATAGTCATAGGTTCTACAAAGGACAGCAAAATCAAACAGGAAGGTATCAGGATCTTCAGTAGTCAGTCCATGGAAGTGAGGTAGAGCGGAGGGACTAATGTTTTTCATTTTCATGTCTCCATTGGTTTCTCGGATGGGGAAGGCACCTTCTATTCTCTCATCTTCTCCTCTATTGTCAGCCATAGCTTCAGATGGGATGGTCTCTAATTCTTCTTCTGCTATAGGATCTTTGTATATCTCAGGAGGTTCACCTATAGGTTCTTCTGGATCACTGTCACCGAAGAAGAGAGAAGGGTGACTCAGTGATGTGGTGGGGGTGTTGGGTAGGAATTTGCCTGTTTTATCTCGATTCCTACGAGGCATGAAATGGAAAGACTTGTTGTTTTGATTGCTTTTGTTTTTCTTTGGTACCTGCAAAACTGAAACAGATTGATCTACAACTAACTATCTTGCTGAAATAAAATCCAAAATTGAAATGAAAGCAGGAAAGAACTAATCTACTTTGCTCAAATGGAATTGCAGGAATGGAAATGCTAGTCTACGCTTGCAGAATTGAAAGGCTAATCTATGCTTGCAAAATTGAAATTGCGGAATTGAAATGCTAGTCTATGAAAGCAGGAAATGTCTATGCTACTTTTGCAGAATGGAAATGAAATAAACTACTTGGTAGAAGGCGAGAGTAAGAAAACAGAAGAAAAGAAAAAATTACTAATATTTTGACGCTTCCTCGGCAACGACGCCAAAAAGATGGTGGGCTCCAGTATTGTAGCAATAATTCTAAAACTCCTGGAGCTTCCTTCTCTAATTTTATCAACCCGGTAGTTCGTAACAAACTTGGAAGCGACGGTGCTGTATGCACAAGTACTAGCTCTTGTCGCAGCTGTCACTTGGTCAGCTGGCACAAGTCCGCTAGGGCTCAAGCCAACTGCTATATGTTGTCAGAAGAAGCTTTCTAAATGATGAACGAAGGCTATCTCAAAGGAAATTAACCTACTTTGCAAGAATGAACTGAAAGCCAACCAAACATGGAAACCCTAGTAAACCCTAATCTGACCAGCTTAATCCTTACAATGCAATGATGGGAATGCAACTCCTAACAATGATGCCATTACTTCTAGTGAGATGAGATGCATGAATTTAAACTACTTCCATTGAAGAGAACACGTTTTTTTGTATTTTTGTATTTTTGCTCAAGTGGTTGGAGTTATTATGATTGTGCTTCTTACTGGGTCTTGACTGTGCAGGGGTAGTTCAAAGGGGAGGAAGGCTTGGGAAAGGTCAGGAGGACTCTGAGAGGTTCCAGGGGATCCCTAACATCATTCCACAGAAGTTCACAACGTTCAGGTGCTTGGCAACCGTGTTTGCAGGCTTCTACAGGATGTCTGCAGGGGATCCTACAAGAAGCTCGGAATTTCTACAGGAAGTCTGCTAACTTCTACAGGATGTTCTGCAGTCGGAGTTTTGGGTGATGGAGGAGTGAAGGAGCTGTATGGGTGGATAGGTAAGATGAAAGGGGATCTTGAGATGGCTCAGGGACAGAGAGATGAGATGGGGAGAGAGTGTATAAAGCTGGTTGATCGATAGAAGGGTAGAGGCAATGGAAGACCGAAAAGATGAGGCAATGTGGATAATAGAAGAGTTGGTGGGCAAAGGATCTAGCTGCGAGGTAAGGAGATGGCTTAGGGACGACTGAGGAGGATAAGGAAGTGTTGAAGTGGTGTTGCGCAGTGTAAATGAAACAAATCACCTCTGTCTTGCACAAAACCGAGAATTCATCATCCTATTCTATCTGTTTTATTAAAAATCGAAGAACAGCGATGTAAGTTAAGAGAGAAATCATCCATGGAGATGAAACAAGGGGTTATTGTAGAGCATTGGGAAGGTATGTTTTAATAAATAATTTAGTGATGTTTTAAGCAATAGTTGTAATCTTTTCTTTATTATAAAGTAGGGAAAATGCAACGAGAACGAGTCTAAAATGATCCAATCACTAACAGTTGTCTTCTCTACGCAGGAAAAGGTAAAAGCAGGAAGGCGCAATGCAAAACGAGGATTTGATGAGAAGATAACGGTTGTCCCTCCAATTCTAAATAAGGTTCAGACCAGGTCGAGTAAATCAAGGAAGATCAGTCCGGAACGAGATGAAGGACTGCCAGTTCGGAAATACAGGCCGAGTAAAGGAAAGCGTTAACAGTTTAGCGGATCCCTCAGGATCTTCGATCCTGAGGGATCGCTACGATCAATCGTTTTGTCGACCGGTGAACTCCGCCATTAATTGTATAAAAGGAGGGTAGCATTGGAAACTAGGGGATTACTTTTGGTATCTTTAACTTTCTGTCATGAATTTTATTGTCAGTTGAACTCAGACTATTGAGTCTCTCTGAGACCTAGTTTTGTACTCTCATTGATGCGTTAATATAATATCTTGGCGTTAATTTCTCCGTGCGTCTGAAGTAGTTTACGGCAGTGCGCCATTGGAAGCTTTGGGCCCGGCTCCAACGGACACTGGCTGATTGTACCATTACAATTCTGCTTTGTGTGGTTTGTTTCTCATAATCTGTTATGGTTGCATGTTGTTTCATATTTATTCATCTGTAGCTTTCTTGTTATAAATCTCTGTAACAAGTTCATATCATACTTTCAGGATTCTTCGCATACTGTTGATCCGAATTGTTTGCATCAATTACAAAATTCATAAGTAGAATATTTCAGCTACAGGTGATTGGGGTTAATGGATTGTTGGTGACTATTGCAGATCGTGTACATATGATTGACGTTTCCTGTCTTTAATGATTTGCTGTTCCATTTGATATATATATGATTGACGTTTCCTGTCTTTAATAATTTGCTGTTCCATTTGATTAAGCTGCAAACCTGTATAAATGATTGCTTTCCTTTTTGTATGTAAGTGTGTGCCAAAGATTGGAAGTGTTGACCTCGCGAGACTTAGTTTCTTTACTTCCGTTCCATTTACTGCCGTTCCTTTTATTGCTGTTCCATTTCTGAAGTTGCTGTTTCATTCTGTTTTATTGTTGTTCCTTTCGCTTGCGTTTATTGAAGTGGCATGAGAGGAGGTTCAAGACTGTTGTGAGATACAGCAGACGCTATAATGCTCCCAGATCATGATCCATACTCCTTCATCAGTTTCTAGGGGGATAGGTTACTAATTCCATACCCTCGACCGACGAAGTTGCTGCGTGTGTGATTTCTTTATGCAAAAGTAATTTAGCATTAGCATCCGTTTACTCTTGTATTCTTTAGATCTATACTACGAAGCATTATCCTGACAAATAGCCTCAAATTAAGATGTCCTTTACAATAACAAAACACTCCCGGATTGACTTGTAATGTGAGATAACTAGAGGTGAAAAAGACCCTTGTTACAGCTCCACATTTTGGCGCCGTTGCCGGGGAAGGGGCATAGCCATTTGTTTTTTTAACAGGGTAGTGTGTGAATCTGTTAGGGGAGAACTAGATTTTAAAAACGGAAGGTAAGAACCTGCGTGCGGAGCATGTAAAAGCCCTGCTCCACCGTCCGCTTTCCTAGCAGAATTGATTTAGTAATTTAATTGGAGTGCATGACTAAGCAGAAAAAGCCAGAAAAGAATCAAAAGCCTCCATCCAAAACCGAAAAAGCCAAGGGGTCGGCGACCCTTGGACGAAAGACCTCTATAAACGAAATTTACAAGAAAGCCGGATCTCCGCCATCAGTAGGTTATAGGAAAGTAAACTCTAAACAACCTGCTAGTTCCCTTCAGGCCTCAGAATCACCATCTGAAGCCTTTGCGGAGGTGCACAGTCAGACAGAGGAGCAGGACTTTCAAGAATTTGACAATTCGACTCCTGGACCAGTGAACGAAGGAAATTTTAGCAACCTTTGCGAAGGAGAAGGAGAAACAGGGGAAATCGAGGAACCTAGATCTCCTATTGAACCAAACCAGCCTTTAAATAGTCCAGATAAAGGAAGCGCTGCAAAAATCCTCGTTGAGGGAATTCATTCACCTCAGACAGTAGGGGCCATCATTATCCCTGATAAAGGGAGTGCTGTAAAAACAGTTCCTGCTAAGATTACCCCTCCGCAACCAAGGAATACTCTATTGGAAATTCCTGAAGATTACTGGCATATATTTGATTCCATGGCGCAGAATCAGCCAAATACCCAAACCTCTACTTTGCAATATCCCATAGTAGATTCCGCTGCGAATGCACCAATGAAGGCAATTCCGCTTCAACATATCCCGACGTTTCATGGACTCACATCAGAAGACCCTGATGCGTTTCTATTCGAATTTGATGTGTTATGCAGGGGATACGATTACACCACTGATCCCCAGAAGCTAAAACTGTTTCCCTCTACTTTGAAGGGAGCAGCTCTGAGATGGTTCATGGGTTTAGGTGGTGGAGTCATAAACAATTGGGAAGAAATGAAAGCGGCCTTCTTAAAAAAATATCAGGATTACTGTAGATCAAGAGAACTAAAGGATGAAATCTTTCAAATGTCAGCCAGACCAAATGAAACTTTAGAAGAATATGTAGAACGTTTCCAATATAACTTGCAGAGATCTCCATATGCATCGTTACCTCTGCCCGATAACGTGTTGAAAACTGCATTGATTAGAGGTATGAAGGAGCAATGGATTGAAACGCTGAATATTATGGGAAAAGGAGACATTTATCAGGAAAATTTTGCTAACATCATTGATCTGTGTATCAGGAGCTCAAGAGGCAGCACAAGGATAAAACCAGCAGAATATGATCGCTTCACTAGAGACAATCGAACATCAACAGAAGGAGTATCACGAGTGGAACTTGGAAATCTGTTAGAGAATTTTAAAACTGATATCATGGGGACATTAACTACACAGCTTGATATTGTGCAGGCTAAACAGAAGCAAGCAGAGGCGGAACAGAATCTGGCAATTTTCTGCCCGCGGTGCAGGAAGAAACATAGCCAGAAAGAATGCCCGCTCGATACAGTTCAAATATGTGCTATTTGTACCAAGGACCATCCGACTGAAAGCTGTCCCTCGCTCCCTGGTTTGAAGGCGGTGTACAAAGAAGCAGAAGAGGAACCAGAATCATCATACTTTATTAACCAGCGTCGTCAATGGCAACCTAGGCAACCTGGTATGTTTCAAGATCCCTCCTCTTCTTTTCAATCTCCGCAGTTTAATGCTCAGCAACAGAATATGTGGCAAAATCAGTCTCAGCACCCGTTTTCAAATTGGCCGCCTCAAATGTTTCCTACTCCGAACCCTTGGATGAACCAAGCTGGTTGGCCAAACTTTCCTTATCCTCCGCCATATCGGCCAAATAATTCATATCCTCCGCAGTGGACCCCTTCCACTTCGCAAAGTTCACCCTGGCAGAGCAACTGGCCAAGATCGACATATCAAACACCAGGATCAATTCCGCTCCCTCAACCAACTTTGCCAGCCTTGCAACAAAATCCCCAGCCCAACCTAAGACCGCAGCTCCCAGCCCAACCCAACCCGAACCCAAATAATCGACCAGTTCAATCTCTTCAAATTATAGAATCTTCCGAGATTGAATCTGCTCTGCAGGAGTGCAATGATCTTCAGTTGAGATCTGGGCGAATAATAGAAACTGAGGGACATAGAACCGCTCATATTGAAAACCAGTTACCGATAGAACAGCCGTCACAACAAGAAGAAGTAAGTAAAGACCAGGTTCATCAGCAAGTAATTACATCTTCTCCACCTTTCCCAGAACGACTGGCCATTCCGAGACAAATGCAATATCCGGATTTTGATATTCTGGGAGAACTTCAAAACTTGTATATAAGAATTCCATTCCTTCAGGCTATACAGGATATCCCCATATATACAAAAACCATAAAAGACCTGTGTAGCAGAAAAACAAAAAGAAATATAACCCCTAACCCTAGAGTCCAGGTAGTCGGCACCTTATCCGACCTCTTATCAGGGAAAGAAACACCAATTAAATATGAGGATCCTGGAAACCCAATTGTCACTGTTCAAGTCTGTGGGCAGACCCTGACCAACGTTTTAGTAGATCTAGGGGCTGCGATTAACATCCTGACAACATCAACCTGCCAGAAGCTTGGAATCACATCGGTAGAGCCTACTTCCACTTTACTAGAACTAGCTGACCGATCAGTAATAAGGCCAGAAGGCACCTTGTATGATGTCATGGTTTCAGTGGACTCTTGGGAATACCCGACCGATTTTCTGGTGATTAATCCAAAAACCCGACTAGATGGACATCCGCTAATTCTAGGTAGACCATGGCTCGCTACTGCTGACGCCTACATTGGATGCCGGCAGGGAAACATGACCATAACCAGAGGACCGGATATCAAAAATTTAATCTTGTACCCGCCAGCCCAGCCAAGCATCACACCTCATATATCGCTGACCAATCTGCGCCCTGCCTCATATATTACTGATAATATTAGACCACCATTAACAGTTCAGGAAGCGCTAGATTTTAAAGATCAAACGGAAGATGATGCCATCAATAAATTCATTAATCAAATAGAATCCACATCGTATACACAATGCTTTATGATAAAAGCGGCATTTGATAACGAATTAGAGGAAGATCCTCTAAAAGATGACAATGACCCAAATATACCTGTAACCTCTGTTGCTAACAGCAAAGTAATACAAATTGAACCGGGCAAAACTTTAAACATTAATGCTAATCTGACACCTGAGCAAGAGACCAAACTCATCCAGCTCCTACGAAAGTATCAGGAGGCATTTGCTTGGGACTATCCCGATATGAAGGGGATTGATCCCCAGCTATGTACACATCGTATCTATATCGAGAAAGATGCAAGACCGGTTCGCCAACCACAGAGAAGACTCAATCCCCATTTAAAAGATGTTGTAAAAGATGAGCTGCAGAAATTATTAGACGTTAATTTTATTTATCCTATTTCTGACAGCAAATGGGTCTCCCCACTTGTGGTCGTACCTAAAAAGAACGGGAAATGGAGGATCTGTGTCGATTACAGAGAATTAAACAAAGCTACACAAAAAGATCACTTCCCTCTCCCTTTCATAGACCAGGTATTGGACACCTTAGCAGGCAAGAAATTTTTTTCTTTCTTGGATGGCTTCAGCGGATATAACCAGATTCAGATTGCCCCTGAAGACCAGGACAAGACTACCTTTACTTGCCCCTGGGGAACGTTCGCCTACCGAGTCTTACCCTTTGGATTATGTAATGCTCCGGCCACATTCCAACGGGCTGTTCTTAGCATCTTCGCAGATTTAATTAATGATGGATTGGAAGTCTATATGGATGATTTTACACCATATGGAGACGACTTTGATCCAGCCTTGGACACTCTCGAAAAAGTTCTAGAACGTTGCATCACTACCAGGCTTTGCTTGAGTCACGAAAAATGTTACATGATGATGACAGAAGGACTCATTCTGGGACATTACATCTCAGCAGCTGGCATTCAGGTAGACCCGGCTAAAATTCAAATACTCATGCTTATCCCAACCCCCACTAATCAAACAGAGGTACGCAGTTTTCTTGGTTTTTCTGGGTATTATAGACGATTTATACAACATTACTCACGTATTGCCGCACCTCTACATGCATTAACTGGAAATGTTGATTTTTTGTGGACAGAAAAATGTGATCGAGCCTTCACAGAATTAAAGAAGTTGCTATCTACAGCTCCAGTTCTTAGAGGACCTAATTGGAACTTACCATTCCAAATTTCAACCGACGCCTCAGACACAGCAATCGGTGCAGTGTTGGGCCAAGAAGAAGAGAAAAGACCATACGCTATCTATTACATCAGCAAAAATTTGGCTCCGGCTGAATTAAATTACACTGTCACCGAAAAAGAATTTTTAGCTGTGATACATGCTATTAATAAATTTAGACACTATATTACAGGCTATCCCGTTATTTTGTACACAAACCATTCTGCTATTAGGTATTTAGCAAATAAGCCTGTTACAAATGGAAGAATAACCAGGTGGTTGATCTTGTTGCAGGAATTCGACATTACAATCAGAGACCGACCAGGGAAGGAGAACCCTGTAGCTGATTTTCTTTCACGAATACCAAAATCAGTTGAAACAGCAGCAGTTGAGGACCAATTCCCAGATGAACACTTATTTGCAGTCGCTGTTCAGACTCCCTGGTACGCTGATGTGGCTAATTATCTTGCAGTAGGTAAGCTTCCAAAACATTTAACTCCCAATGAACGGAAACAAATCGTTGCGAAAAGCAATCGATTTTCGTGGGTTGGGGGCTATCTGTTTCACACAGGCGCAGATATGGAAATCAGAAGATGTATTCGAGAAGACGAAATCTTTGATATCTTGAAAGCCTGCCATGACGGGCCATGTGGAGGACATTTCGCTGAACGAAGGACAACACACAAAGTATTACAAACGGGATATTACTGGCCTACAATCTTCAAAGATGCCAAAAAATTTGTCCAGGCCTGTGATAGTTGTCAGCGTGTAGGACGACCTGGCCCAGCAGACGAAATGCCCTTGCGGCCTCAATTGGTGATCGAACCTTTCGAACGCTGGGCTCTGGATTTTGTCGGACCCATCAACCCCCCATCAAACCAAAAAACCTACATTTTGGTGGCAACTGAATATGTTACCAAATGGGTTGAGGCGGAGGCATTACCCAGAGCTACAGAGGAGTCGGTAATTCAGTTCTTGTTCCATTTGTTTGTACGTTATGGTCTTCCAAGGGAAGTGGTTACAGATGGAGGACCACAATTTGTGGGACATAAATTAGCTGCAACACTCAATAACCATCACATCCATCACAAAATTACTACCCCATACCATCCGCAGGCAAATGGGCAAGTCGAGAACAGTAATAAGATAATAGAGTCAATTTTGACAAAAACTGTTGCCTCACACCGCCGCGATTGGGCCGCCCGACTACCGGAGGCACTGTGGGCTTATCGAACCACATGGAGAAGTACCACTGGCTATTCACCATATCACTTAGTGTTTGGAAAGCAACCCATTTTTCCTATAGAATTTGAGATCCAAACCCTGCGAACTGCCCAAGAAGTCGGATTGGATTTAAGTGAAGCACAGAAAAATCGATTACAGCAAATTAATGAGTTGGACGAAACAAGGCTCGCTGCATTACAGAATACAGCACTCATCCAGCAGCAGCGAGCCAAATGGCATGATGCGCTCATCAAAAACAAGATATTTCACGAAGGAGACTGGGCTCTGTTATATGATTCTAGATTTCAGGATTTCCCGGGGAAGCTTCAGACTCGATGGTTGGGACCATACGAGATTCAAAAAGTCCATGACAATGGGACCCTTACTTTGATTACAATTGATGGATCTGGATATACATTTAAGGTAAACGGCCACCGAGTTCGTCTGTATCGCAAACCGCTCACTCGGGAATCATTTTGCCAGCAGTTACGCCAAGATACTAACATCAAGATTATGGGAGAGGAAGCAAAAACTTCCTCCCCTATAGATTGGTAAGAAGTTCATTCTTTATTACCACATTTTGTATATAAGATTGTAAATTTTGTATATATGTTGCGAGTGTGTGTTTTGCTGTTCCTTTTCAAAAGGAACATCACTTGTGAGTTTTGCTGTTCCTTTTCAAAAGGAACAACACTTGTGTGTTTTGCTGTTCCTTTTCAAAAGGAACAGCACTTGTGTGTTTTGCTGTTCCTTTTTAAAAGGAACAGCACTTGTGAGTTTTGCTGTTCCTTTTCAAAAGGAACAGCACTTGTGAGTTTTGCTGTTCCTTTTCAAAAGGAACAGCACTTGTGTGTTTTGCTGTTCCTTTTCAAAAGGAACAGCACTTGTGTGTTTTGCTGTTCCTTTTCAAAAGGAACAGCACTTGTGTGTTTTGCTGTTCCTTTTCAAAAGGAACAGCACTTGTGAGTTTTGCTGTTCCTTTTCAAAAGGAACAGCACTTGCGTGTTTTGCTGTTCCTTTTCAAAAGGAACAGCACTTGCGTGTTTTGCTGTTCCTTTTCAAAAGGAACAGCACTTGTGTGTTTTGCTGTTCCTTTTCAAAAGGAACGACACCCTTGAGTTTTGCTGTTCCTTTCCAAAAGGAACAGCACTTTTTGAATTTTTGCTGTTCCTTTCCAAAAGGAACAGCACTTTTGAATTTTTGCTGTTCCTTTTCAAAAGGAACAACACTTTTGAATTTTTTTATCCCTTTTTAGAAGGAGCAACATTTGTGTGTTTTTTTCAATTCTTTTTTTTTAGCAAGCAGCATTTAAGTGTTTTTGTTATCTTAGGACATTACATCAAAAGAACCCTCCCACCCTCCCTTGTAAGAAAGAAATAGTATGCCCTCGTCCTTTCTATAAGAAGAAAACATTGTCCCGAGGCCATAAGTAGCAGCTATATATTTATGCAACAAATATAAAAGGCATGATATATCAAGATCAGCACATCATAGATCGCTATCTATAACAGCCCTAGTATTGATGCAACAACGGAGGGAACCATACACTCATCATTCTTTCAGCCATAAGTCTCACCTCCTCTGCCCTGTTGGAAAACTTCATCATGTTACGTTCCTACAATTTTCTTTATTATTACTTGGAAATAAGAA
The DNA here is from genome assembly GCA_031772625.1 of Pinus tabuliformis. Classification (NCBI taxonomy): domain Eukaryota; kingdom Viridiplantae; phylum Streptophyta; class Pinopsida; order Pinales; family Pinaceae; genus Pinus; species Pinus tabuliformis. The sequence goes on along the minus strand of CM062808.1, from coordinate 462,194,039 downwards.
TAGAAAATTTATATTTTCCTATTGGGATAACAAGACTTCTTCCGCCATTCCCACTCTTAAGGAGGGCTGAACCACCCTTATGTGTAACTATACAAGAGCAAAAGTCCATCTCAAAAGAAAAAAAGCAACAGCAGAACCAAAAGAAATTATTTGTCAAATGCAGGATAGGGGGTTTCATTAAAGAACCAGCCTACTATGATCATAAGATTGGAAGCGAAGTGGCATTCCCATCATGGCCACCACACCAGGGATATGGTCCAACAGGTTCATTATATAAACAAACCTTGGAACAGGGGGTCTCATCACGAGCCAGCCTGCCCACGTTTCGCGCCTCTCTGGTGAATGGCGTCATGGTTATCTGGTTACCAAGCCAGCATGATGGCCTGCATGTTGACAAGAATTGCTCTTCAAAACTACACAAAGGACTATGGTTCCGGGGTGAAATAAACAACTCTGCCACGGTTATAAACACCGGTCGGCAGCAGAGCTCTGTTAATGGTATCGGAGTCAAAACATATACACCAATTTGGATCTTATTAAATATTTCTTTCTATCCTCGTAATAATTATATCTTACACCTTAATGGATACGTCACATGAACATTTATCATTACCAATTATGGCAAAGGCATTGACTATGACAATCTCAGACTTTCCATGAGTGCTAGACGTCCTATCCTTATGTTCTGCATCACATCACGAAGGCTTATGTTAAACGCGATCTATCTGTCGCATCGATCTCGGTATTTCTTTGTCTAATCTGAAACATGGCAAAACTTTATAAGCTGTTCCATTATGACTCGGTGATGGGATGACCGCCTTCTTCTATTTGACGGCTGAGGCAGCCTATCATTTCGCGCGGGGGGGAGGTGACTTCATTACTCCGCCGGCCACGTGTTAACACATCATTCGGAAATGATATGATACGGAGGTACGATATGCGTTAACGGCATGACAATGCTATTTTTTGAAAAAGTTGTTATTTATGATCAATTATTCATGCATGCTCTGTGTCTTTTCTTTTTGCCGCAATTACGTTCTTTGCATTGCTGTTCCATCTAGACCCTGAAACAGAACCATGGGGGGAAAGTCTATCAGAAGCGAGCCGAGCGAGCTCATAGTCTCCGAAGCCGCTCGGAAGATCTTAGAAAAAGCAGGGTGGTTAACTTATTTTGGCCGCCTGCGCAAATCAAACGAAATAGTGGCCATGGAATTCCTGCAGAATTTGCAGGAAGAACACTCAGTGGTAGGTGGGAAGCAGATAGCAGTCACGAAGGAAATAATCGCGGAAGTAACCGGATTACCAGACTTAGGTCCAATATGGACGACAAAGAAAGAAAGACTGCAAAAGATCGTAGAACTCTTCCAAGATGAAGGGCAGGAGCTGACAGTGAAGGGAAAAGGAGTGCTGCCGGCAACACTGGGAGAACCTTGGAGCGAACTGGCAAAGGTAGTACAGAGCTACATCACCTGCGAAGGACGAAAAGATGTGGTAAGGCCGCGTCACCTTAAGCTCTTAGCTGTGTTAAAAGGAAAATGTGCTGTGAATCTCCCTGCATTGTTAAATTCATTGTTGCATGATACCTCTTGGAGCCTGAAAAAGGCACACCATGAAGACGCAGTGGTTAGCCACCACGGGCTGATCCGCCTGATAGTGACATACAGTCTCGCTCGGCAGCAGACTAGCTGGCGGGAACTTATTACAGCAATTGGAGGGGAAGTAGCATCACCATCCCCAAAGACGAAGCACCCCGCTAGCACCTCCGAAACACCTAAAAAACCCAGAGAATCGCCAAAACCTAAGCAACCCTCGGGCACAACCGAGCAAGCGAAGAAACGCATAAAGCTAGGGAAACAAAAATGCACCCCTGAAGCAACTAGACATGCAGAAAAACGTAAGGAATTGGCCGCAGAAAGACGTGCTACCTTAAAGCGAAGGTATTCCTCTGGCACAGAAGAACAGGTTGAAAAACGCAGAAAGGTGGAGGTGGAGGAACAGATGGTCAGCACACCCGAACAGCCCGGGAGGCCTAGAAAGTCAGTTTGGTTGGCAAAGATAAGAGGTAGGCTGGAAAAAATCCAGCCAAACATAGGCCAGCCGATTGAAATAATAGAGGACCCTCCAGCGCCAGAACAAATACCTGGGGAAAACCTGGAACAAACAGAGAATGAAGTAGGAGCTGAAGAAGGAGATAGGGATGACGACTCTGCGGCCGAGACCAGCTATCCAGAGGCAGCTACTGAGCAGCCAATTTGGGAGAAGGAGATGAAACAATTGGGGGGTAGCCATCCACAAAACCCTGTGGAGGAAGAAGAGCTGGCCACCATCTTGGCCAGCCTTAGAGGTTATCCTTCACCCTCCAGTCCGGCAGAGCCTCCCGAAGGACCTTCTGAGGAAGAGACGCGTGACAAATTGCATGATGGGATGGCAGGGGAAGAAAACCCCCCTGTCATTGACAAAGAAAATCTGAATACCAATCAGGAACAAGCCGTTCCCAAAACACCAGAAGGAAATCCACCCGCTAATGGCGGGGGGGATGAAAATGTTTGTCGGGAACAGGACGTTCCCCGAATGATAGAAGAAACCCTCGATGAAAGAGGAGCAGAACTGAGGGCCGCCCATGTGCCCACAGCCGAGGCAAAAGAAATTAAGAAGTTGAGAAGAAAACAGCAGAAATTGCTGAATATTATAGCCCAGCTTCGGCAGAAAATTCGGAGTCTGAAAGCCAGTTTGAGAATAAAGAGGACTGTGAGAAGAAAAAGAAGGACAAATACAGCTGGGTCATCTCAGAGAGGAAGACAGAGCACCTATAGACATCTAGTAGGTCGATACTCTGCTAGCAAACCTGCAGCTGTTCCAATTAATACTGAGGAACAAAATGCTGCTCCATCTGGAACAGAGCACCAGAATGCCGTTCCTATTGACATAGAGGAGCAGGCTGATATTCCAAACAGCCCATTAGAACCAACTGCCGTTCCAATTAAAACTGAGCCACAAGGCGACATCCCAGTTACAGAGGGACCACCGTACCCCTTTATACATGTCAAGAAGGAAGGGGAAAATAGAGCAGTTCACACTGAGACACCACCTTCAGGGAAAATTAAGCGACGAAATGTAAAGGTCCAGGCGAAACTTCCTGCCTCCAGGGAATTATGGGAAAGGGATCCAAAAACCAAGGCCTTGCGCTGCGAGATAAGACAGGCCCAACAAGAGGCTGAACAGCTACGGGAACAAATGATCCCTCGAGAGAAATATGAGGAGCTGCAACAGGAGGTTGAGCAGAGGATTCCTCGAGAAAAATATGAAGAGCTGCAGCAGGAAGTTGAGCAGAGGATTCCTCGAGAAAAATACGAAGAATTGCAGCAGAGGGCTGAGCAGTTAGAGGAACAAAGGATCCCTCTGGAAAAACATGAAGAACTGCAACAGCAGCTGCGAAACATGAGTGAATCAGAGAGTCAGGCTTTTGAAGGATGGCAGAAGGAACAGGAAAAGGTTGCTAAGGTAACACGTCGACTAGATGCTGTTATTAAACAATTGGACACTGTATGTTCGTTGTATGATGATGTTTTGACTTGCAGGGCCCCCGCGACGAATTATGCTTTATTTCTCCTTGAAAGATACTTAAGATTGAAAATAAAAGCTGTCAGGGCAGGTGCCCCCATTCAGATTAACACTGTTAATGATTTTATTGATTGTTGCAAACATTATGGGGTTAAGGTCCAACGATTATTATGCGAATTTTATTTGCACAATATGGTGCTTGAGCAGGAAACTGATCTAAACCCTAGCCCCTTTGTGGAGGATATACAGCTGCAAGCCTTTGTTTCATTCGGGGTCAACCAGTTAAAATGGCTCAGGGCTTATAATGCCTTTCAGAGGCAGGAGCACAGCCTAGATCTATGGGTCAGGGCTGAGCCTCAAGATCCAGTTCGCCTATGGAAATCACATAAAAGCCTTATGAGGAACCCTGGCGTTATAAAACTACTAGGACCCATGCATGAGGAGTTGATCCGAAATAGCTTAGAATACTTCCTGGTTATTAAAGATTCCGCCTTGGAGGCTGCCAAATTCCGTTATCGGATTTCCACCCCAAGCATCCAGCTCAGGGAGCCCTTCAGATATGAGAACTTTGAGCTGGCTGCTGAACGATTGCCTTTTTATGGCCAGTGCATTCTGCAAGCTGGACCATCATGGTTAGGATATCGGTTCCGTAGCCCAATTATCTGGCACCCTGCACCGGGGTACCAGGCCTTGTATGATATGCCTGCAGATCAGTTGCATTATTTCTTTGATAATTTGGTTGCCTATCATGGTTGCAGACCCCCTCATGAAGTACCCACTCCAGCCTATTCTCTTACTGCTCTCCATGTTAATTATAACGTTTTCATGAGGCCATGAAATAGAGTAAGTCGGGGGGTGTGTAGAGCATTGGGAAGGTATGTTTTAATAAATAATTTAGTGATGTTTTAAGCAATAGTTGTAATCTTTTCTTTATTATAAAGTAGGGAAAATGCAACGAGAACGAGTCTAAAATGATCCAATCACTAACAGTTGTCTTCTCTACGCAGGAAAAGGTAAAAGCAGGAAGGCGCAATGCAAAACGAGGATTTGATGAGAAGATAATGGCTGTCCCTCCAATTCTAAATAAGGTTCAGACCAGGTCGAGTAAATCAAGGAAGATCAGTCCGGAACGAGATGAAGGACTGCCAGTTCGGAAATACAGGCCGAGTAAAGGAAAGCGTTAACAGTTTAGCGGATCCCTCAGGATCTTCGATCCTGAGGGATCGCTACGATCAATCGTTTTGTCGACCGGTGAACTCCGCCGTTAATTGTATAAAAGGAGGGTAGCATTGGAAACTAGGGGATTACTTTTGGTATCTTTAACTTTCTGTCATGAATTTTATTGTCAGTTGAACTCAGACTATTGAGTCTCTCTGAGACCTAGTTTTGTACTCTCATTGATGCGTTAATATAATATCTTGGCGTTAATTTCTCCGTGCGTCTGAAGTAGTTTACGGCAGTGCGCCATTGGAAGCTTTGGGCCCGGCTCCAACGGACACTGGCTGATTGTACCATTACAATTCTGCTTTGTGTGGTTTGTTTCTCATAATCTGTTATGGTTGCATGTTGTTTCATATTTATTCATCTGTAGCTTTCCTGTTATAAATCTCTGTAACAAGTTCATATCATACTTTCAGGATTCTTCGCATACTGTTGATCCGAATTGTTTGCATCAATTACAGAATTCATAAGTAGAATATTTCAGCTACAGGTGATTGGGGTTAATGGATTGTTGGTGACTATTGCGGATCGTGTACATATGATTGACGTTTCCTGTCTTTAATGATTTGCTGTTCCATTTGATATATATATGATTGACGTTTCCTGTCTTTAATAATTTGCTGTTCCATTTGATTAAGCTGCAAACCTGTATAAATGATTGCTTTCCTTTTTGTATGTAAGTGTGTGCCAAAGATTGGAAGTGTTGACCTCGCGAGACTTAGTTTCTTTACTGCCGTTCCATTTACTGTCGTTCCATTTACTGCCGTTCCTTTTATTACTGTTCCATTTCTGAAGTTGCTGTTTCATTCTGTTTTATTGCTGTTCCTTTCGCTTGCGTTTATTGAAGTGGCATGAGAGGAGGTTCAAGACTGTTGTGAGATACAGCAGACGCTATAATGCTCCCAGATCATGATCCATACTCCTTCATCAGTTTCTAGGGGGATAGGTTACTAATTCCATACCCTCGACCGACGAAGTTGCTGCGTGTGTGATTTCTTTATGCAAAAGTAATTTAGCATTAGCATCCGTTTACTCTTGTATTCTTTAGATCTATACTACGAAGCATTATCCTGACAAATAGCCTCAAATTAAGATGTCCTTTACAATAACAAAACGCTCCTGGATTGACTTGTAATGTGAGATAACTAGAGGTGAAAAAGACCCTTGTTACAGCTCCACAGTTATTTCTCAAGATCTAACTGCATGGATACTTCTACCAATGGAAATATGAATTTAAAGCTTGCATGAACATATAAGACTGCGTTTTTTGGTGGTTGGCATGGCCTACACCCCCAATCTCTAAACAGAGGTGGCAGTGAGTGCACGATCAACCCTTTCTTGGAGCTCTGATGAATTCTAATCCTCCTACTCTAATCTAAGCTGTTGAAAGCACTTTATCCAGAAACTAATCCTACTTAATCACATCAAGAAAATTGAATCAACAGACTGTGTTTTCCAAATGCATGTCAAGGTAAAGAAATGAAATGCTGAAAGGAAAGACAAGTAACAATACAAAGAAAAGGAGGTCTATTGCTCTGAGGTTGGGCCCTAACCTGAGAGCTATAGCTCCTCTAAGAACTCAGAATTGAATCCAAATCTATCTGCCTTTTATTAAAAGATCATAATCATGAGTCTAACAACATGCCAAAATTGGCTTACAAAGAGCAAAAACAGAGCTACAACTCGTGATTCAAAATCTACAACAAAGGTTCAAGAGTCTTTTTCGAAGGTTACAGCCTCAATATTTATACATGATGAGGGCCAAGCTGACCTCCTCAATTAGTGGGGCTTGGCTGTCCAACTAAAAGTAAACTGTTGTTCCTGTAGAATCCGTTGGCTGCCTTCTAGCTCGGTGGTGATAGCTGTTGGAGCTCGGAGTTGGGGTGGGGATCACGAGGAAGGTCATTCAAGGTTGTGGACAACCTCCCTATAAACCCGCAATGCCACCTTGGATGTCTCCTTGTCTCCATCTGCGTGGTCTTTGCTCCATTTAATGTCAAAAAAACTGAAATCATCATGTATTAGCCACATAGGCATAATGACTGCCCTTCTTCCTACAAATAACACGAATATACTAAGAAATGATGCATAAGTGATAAAAAATGAAGGGTTGAGCAAGGTAAGTAGGCCAAATGAGCCCAAATTGTTACCAAAAATTGGGGCTCATCAAAACCTTTTTGTAAGAGTTCTCTAATCTCTTTCTTGCAAAGAGTTAACTACTCCTAATTCATTGGAATGGCCTTTGATCTCCTGAGTTTTCCATTAAAATCCTTTTTTAATGGTAGCTCAACTTCATGCTTATGTACATGCCAGAAGGCATTAGGATCTTCTAAGCAACATTCCATAAACTTATTTTGGAGATTCATTATTTCTTTACCAAACTTTCCATGTTCCATATTTTCATCTATTCTTAGGATTTCTTTCTTCTTTTCCATTTTTGCCAAATTTTTTTCCAATCTTTCAATTCGTTTTATCCTGTTAAGTGAGCTTGAATTTGTGAAAGGGAAAAATAATTCCTTGCCTTCCAATTCCAGAAAATAGCCGAACCGCTTTGTTTGATGGTCAAACTTTGCACCATGTTTCTGGAAATTTTGAAAGAAAGGTGTTCCCAACTACATAACGCAATCCATACTTGTGACAATTGGGCAAACAACTTTGATTCCAATGGATTCTATAAGAAATATAGCCATTGATACTTCTGAAGTGGTCTTGATATCTCCACTGGCTGTCGTGACTTTTGGACAACTTGTAGGTCTCAAAATATGAGATTCTACAACTGAATTATTTACAATATTAAGTGTAGAACTAGTATCCATGAGAACTTTCCAGTATTCAAATTTGGTCCCAATCCTGACTTTGAGATTAATGCAATACATTACATCTCCAATGATTTGATTGTATCCTAGACTGGTTTGATCTATTCCTTCATCAAAATCATGCTCATGAATTTCTACTCCTTTAAACGGTTTCTGATGATAAGTATAATTCTGTGTCTGGGCTGAGAAAATAGGTTGCTTTGAACTAGATCCTTGTTCATTTTCAGCTTTCATTCCTCTGAGTTGATATTCATGACGACTTTCAATACAAAGCATTTGGTTCTCCTTCACTGTCTTTCTCAATTCCTTTATTGCTCTATGGATGCTAGGCAAGGTTTGTGGTAGATCTTCACCAAAGTCTTCTTTCCTGAATTGTCTTGTCAAAGCTTCTATTGAGAAAAGAGAGGCTGGAGGCACATATCCTCTGTTAGGATTACTCTTCTTTGTTGGTTTTGTACTTAATTGATTCACCAACAATTCTTTATACATTTATTTCAACTGGGGATTTGTGGCTGCCATCATTTGTGTGAACAAATTTCTAGTGTGTTCTTCTGTCTCAGGTTGTTTAAACATATTAAGAGAATGACATTGGTAGACATCTGGATCGCTGCAATCACAATTATCTTTGAAACATTCTACACAATGGGGATCGTTACAATATTCATCCTCAGAATCAAAAGTGTTAGAGTCAGAATTAAATCTATTTACATAGTCCGATTCTTCTTCACTAGTGATTTCTTCACAACTTTCAGGAAAATTCAAACAGTTTACCTTTCCAGATTTATTTATGTAGAAGATTTTCTTCTTACCTTTCTCTGGTTTATTTTTCTATAAGTCTGGACAATTTGGAGAGATATTTCCTTTCTTATTACAATGGTAGCATTTGACTTCTTTCTTTCTGGAGTATAGTTGTGTCTTTTTGTAGTCCTTAGGTTTTTTCTGATGGATAATTCTTTTGCCAGAAAAATTCTTTGAAGAGTGCTTCTTTTTCTTGTAAGCACTTTGTTCTCTCCCCTCTGAATTTTTAGGGGCAGAAAGATGCCATTGTTTGCATAATTGTTGATAGCCATGCGGCTTTCTTGGATTTGTGGCTGCTCTAGCAATCTTCATTTGTGAGCAGAGTTCAACAATTATTGCCTTAACTGCTTGCCTTATAACTCCAAATTTGTAGTCACCAATCTTTCCAGGCAATTTGGTGACTATGGCTTGTGAAACCCATAATGGTAAAGAGGAGATGAATATTTCTTTCCATTTTGGTTCAAGAATGAGTTCAAGAGATAAAGTATGCAACCTGTGTAGGAACTCATTAAAATATTCATCAAAATGCTGCATATTATGGAGTTTCATAGCAACCAAAGTAATAGCAATTAAATCATTGTTAATCTGTGGAAACCCAATGAAATTTACAGTGATGCCATAAAGTAAACAACCAATCATATTGTTTACAGGGAGTATCGTTGTCGGGTCCATATACACAGTTCCATATGCATTCAAAACTTGTGAATTTTCCCATGTTGTTAACAGGGCAAGATCTTTCAATGTTTTAGCTTTTAACCATGAGTCTAAAGATCCTTCGAACCCACCAATAATTCTTCTGGTAGAATTAATGGGTCCAGTGTCATCAACCAAATAAATTCTATAAAAAACAAGCATAGAATGCATGACTGAAAAAACTTCTACCTCAGTGCAATTATCTATATTCCACGAATATGTGGAAGATGTAGACCAATCTTTATGATATTCAGATTTCATCAAATCTCTTCTGTCCAGGGCAAGGCTCCAGGTAGAGTTCAAGGTAGATCTGGATGTGGTCGCATTGACCATATGGTCTTCAAGAATGTTAAATTGAGCTTTATCTTGAGGAGAAAAATTTTGTACATAGTCCTCAAGTTGTTCTAGGGAAGGTTCTTCATAATCTATCTCTATCTTGTGCAACAGAGAATCTTCTTTCTCTTGCTCATCATACCATTGTCTTCTTCCTGCTTCTTCCTCTTTTACATTTTCCTCCTCTACTTTCTTCATCTTGATCCATTCTGTCAGAGAGGAACTGGTTGATGTACTAGAATGTGAGGAAGTTATGGGATTGGATTTTAATTGTCCAAAATAACTTCGGGTAGAAAAAAGATTGTATGGATAAGAGGTTCCTGGTTTGGGAAATTCTATTTCTATGGGCTACTTTATAAGACTTGATACTAAACCGAAGATAGTGTAGGGCATCTGTGAAGAAGGTTCACTGAGCAAGGTAGTGGATTTGTGGGAGTCTGATGAAGGCTTTTTCTTTAATAATTCAACAGAATGGAAACATTCAAAACTTGCTTCTTTATAATATCAAGACTGGAATTTAGTCTAAAAATTTCATTTCCATGGACTATAGCTGCATCAACTATCTTTTTTTCTGTGGATATCCTGAGTTTATCCAAACTTTCAGCTATATGTTTATCATTTTCTGCTAAAGTCTTGACATTATCATTCAAATAAACCAAAGTGTTATCCTGCTTTTGCAACATTCTATTAATTAAATATTTTAGAATGTTATTCATTTCTTCCATGTATTTATGCTGATTTATCAAATACTTTTCCAAACTGGAAAGAGCAAGATTAGTACAGTGTGTGGTAAGGACAAAGTCTTTCATTGAGTCCTCTGTCTAGATTGGGAAAAGTTTGAAGATTTTCCCATCATTTTTTCTGATGACAAAATTTTTCCAAGGTGGAAAATCATTGTCAATTTCATAGATCTGTCCATCAAAAAGTTCCCAATTATGTTCTGCAGGGGAATCAGATCTAATCATGTTTACTTGCAAGTGGATGCAAATATCTCTTATCATTTTTTCTCCTTTCACCCTTATGGCCTGCAAATCTATAGGCAAGTTGGGTTTGGATAACATGCTTTGTATTTTTGGAGAAAATTTTGGAGTCACAAGGGGAGATGGAATAGTAACAGGATTGGATTCCATATTTTCTACTACAAAATTGTCAACATTTAAAATTCTCTTATGCTTTCCCTGATTTAGGAAACTTTTCCTCAAGGATTCCTTTATCTGATTAGAGGAAGGATGATACCACTCATAAAAATAAATCCATTGATTGTTCAATTTCATCCATTTCTTCCATTCCTCATTTTTTGGATGTTGAAAATTTTCCTTTCTTCTTTAGGTAGTAGCCTGAGTTCTTCAACATATCTAGTTTCAGATTTATGTGTGAAAATGTCCCAATTGAACATTTTCTTTTTCCATTGATTGTCAGGATCATATAGACTAATCCCTTTATAGATCTTTAGTAAAGCGGAAATTTCATTATTTGAAGGAATTTCCACATGCCTTGGAATTTTATTTTTGGGATCTTTCCTATATGATGGAATTTCTGATCCATCTGTAAATCCTAAACCTTGATGGCTATTTTTCTTTGTTGATTGGATAATTATTTCTTCATGAATGTTGAAGAATTTTGTCTTAGTATATTCTTCTTCTGATTTACTTTTATCTGGTATAAAAGTAATCATGTTTATTCTTCTTTTGTCATCCTCAATATTTCCATGTGGATTGGGTGGTGGTGAAGAGAATTGATAGAAGGTTTTAGAACAGTGTGGATGGTCACAAACAGTGGCTAGGGAATTACTGGAGGAAGCGATCTCACTTAGGACTAACTTTTTTACAGTATGGAGAAATGTAGGATCAACTGAAAATGTGGGAGCAGTATTGATAGATGTAGAAATATTTACAGAAGGTCCACCATGCTCAGCTCGTGACTCTAGAAAGATAGTATGGACATTACCATCTCTGGTGGTAAAGAATGTGGAGGAATTTACAAGAAAGGTCAAGTTGGTTTTCTCATGGATTCCCATTTAGTAACCCATTTGGAAGGAGGTTTTAGTTCATATCGGCGAATCATCTAGGGTGCAATAAGATTCATGCCATAATCATGGGTGCTTAAAGTAGTGAATTCAGATTGTGATGAGATAGATTTAATCATAGAAGGAGTAGTCTTTTGTAGAATTTGACTACTGAGGACCACCATATGGCTATGTTTTTGCTAACATCATTAAAATCATCATAACCATGTGTTTGTAAGCTTAACATCAAAGTATTTATAAAATTTGGATCTGTTAAGGCTATGGAGAAATCAGGAAAGCATGACCATGAGGCTGGGCCATAGGCGAGGGTCCCTTAGCATCCACCAGTAAGGGCTTTAGGAAAAGTTCTCCATCTTCGATAAAAAACACAAGAGAAAAAGGCAACATCTTGGCCTTTTCGGTGTAGAGGCTGGATGCCTATTTGGACATGGCCAAAATGGGCAAAATTATAGCCTACGTTTCTGGTGGCATCAAACTCAAATTGATTTATGATATTAAGAGAATGGAGGATATTGTTATTTGAGGTAGTTTGCAAAACTTCTTCTTTGACCTTATATCTCTAGAACTAGATGGAGTCCAGTAATCCTAAGTTTTTGTAAACATTTTTCGAATCTATTTTTGGAAGAGTCCAAGAATCAGATGCAACAGGTTCTGAAAATAGATTAACAGACTTATAAAGAACTATAGGATCTGTAACATATGAGTTTCTTTTCTCTATATTTTCTTCTTCTTTTTCTTTTAGAATTTCTTCAAAAGATTTATCCCCAAATTCATGACGAGAACTAGATATAGATAAAGAATCCATAACATCATGAAGAACTAAGTATAGCGAAAGACAATTTACTTATAAAACTTTAGAGTAATAGATATAAATCTTCAAAATGTTGTGTACCAGATTTATAAGTATTGTGATCGTAAACAGAGCAGGGTTCGCGGCTCCTGTTGGAAAGAAGTTCTAATCTCCTAGTCTTCAAACACCATAGACGCCATCCTCGGCTTTAACAGGCAATAGACATTATTGAGACTCAGGAAAACTCAGATGTTCCCAACAGTATACTCAAACGAAATGAAACTTGGCTCTGATACCATTTTATTACTGATAGAAAACTGGTAATTACAAGAACACTCAAAGAAAGGATCCTGTGGTATCCTACATATGGTTGCCTTCACCTCTTGTAGCGCTTCATCAATACTGTCAAACTGATCCTCAAAGCTGAATGTCATCATGAATCCTTCGTGCAGGATATCCCATTCACCTATCCCATGGTGGAGCTCTATTTATATATACCAATTCATTGGGATAACATCTAGGGTATGGAAGATCAGGTGCACCCACTCAGGTTGGGGCTTTTCGCAATAAGCTTACGTCCATTTGGCTAGATGCGCTCACAAATCATTCTACCTAGCGTACTTTTCTGTCAGTTGCATCTTAGGCTTCCCAAATCATGTTGTCATCATCCTCCTACATTTGTGCCAATCATAAAAAATTCCCTTGTGCGTACCCCACCATGTGGCAGGTATAACGCGCAGTGCCCAGTCCAAGGTCTGGAAGTGTTGCTTTTAAGGCACCTTCCTTTCAAATGCATCCAAAAAGGTATCTACCTCATTTAGAACACCATCAATATGTAGATTTCTTACCTCTGATGATACACAATGCAGCAACTAGGTCATCATGTTGCAATTCAGCGTAGTTACTTCATGTAACCGATTCTACTAGAATTCTATTTATTCATCGAAGTCTAAAGTGCAGGAACTCTCGCACTCCCATGTAATCTGTCCATCCATAGTTGGCTTCACCCAGTCATGGTATCATACTGTTATCTTATAGATGCAGTCCAGATCATCATCACTCTCATAATCGCGGACCGGTTTCGTATAGTGCGATCTCTCAGCGGGATGTAGGGGTATTATTACGCGCAATGATTTCTTCTCAAAGATCATCTTTCGCTTCTTCAGATTGATTACCCCATTCATATCAATAGCTTAGTCAATTCCCAGGAGTGCAGAGTAGCGATTTCTATCATCAACAATCTCTATTACTTCAAATCTACCAGCGTGCTTGCTCCCTCAATATCCACGGTCGGTCCCTGCAACCACCCCATGGGTATGATTTTTTGTTGATTGACCATCCTTAGCTGAATTGGAGACCATTGTAGTGCAGGTCTCCCCATTTGCTCCCATGTTTTCTTCGGTAGAACATTTGCATCTGACCCCAAATCCAAAATGACTTGATCTATTTCGTATTCTCCTATCATCATGGTGAGTCTCATTTCATGCCCCATCCTTGTCTTATGATTACTGATCTTTCAAACTACACGTGTTTCACCTGACACGATCCCAACACATCTATTGATGAGTTCTTGTAACCCTTTCACAGCCTTACTGTCGTGCAGTACCTTAATAAAGGTTTCCAGGAAAGTTGTGAGCATAGAGGGGTCCATCTCCAGCTCAAGCTTATCCTTTATTTCTGAGGTGGAGGCCTCAACGAAGCTCTTCTTAGCTTCCATGAAGGCTTCCTGAGCATGCTCCAAGTCAAACTCAACCTCTTTTTCTGGGGCTTTGGAACCCATGTACTGTCTTTTGGCTGTTTCCCCTTGTCATCCCCATGTCGTGATTCCACTCTAGAGCACTATATTTACATTCAGATCTTCCTCGCGTGGCTTAGACCTCATCATATCTCAGGTTCTAAGGCAGGGGAGGTGGTAGCACCTCTTTGTCACGTATCCTAGCTATTAGCGTAGGAAAATCTTCTATTTCATGACCAAACAACATGAAATACTTGCACGATGGGTGCGTTGGATTAGCATAATTGTGGGCATAGTGTCTCGGTCCTTCGCAATTGTATCAAATCAACTATCCTCGACCTCTACGAGGTCCTCCTCCACCTTGCCCTCATCCACGCCCCTAAAATCCCATTCGCGCCATCCCCGCATTCTGGTCAAGGGACCGCATTTTAGCTTGAACCCTGTAGGCAAGAGTTCTATCCATCATCAATTCATAGCTCCTACAAGTATGCTCATCATGTCTTATCGACCTACAAAAGTTATAGAACAACTGTTGCAGTGCTTGCACATACTTCTTTAAAAAGTGATAGTTATCCGTGACATGTTTTTCAGCTACCTGATAGATAGCACACCATAAAGAAGATGTCGCACTAGGTCCTTCTTGAGCTTCCGGCCTTAAAGGCATCGGTCCTCTTCTTGCAATGTAATTTTCAAAGACTGGGGAATGGTGTTTGTCATGACCCTGACTCTTGCATTTCAAGCACCATACCTCCTCGCATACCTCTGGTCGAACCGTCCTGTCCTGCTTCAAACTTTGCATCTCAAGGCACAGATTCTACAGCTGTGTGTGGATTTGTTGAACTCCTAGATTAGGAACTTGCATTGGAGTCTCATGTAGTCTCACAACAATATCCAAGGCCTCTGCCTAAGTTTTTATCTTCTGCTGCAAAAAAGCACTGCCTAAGTGGGGTAGTAGCGAAGCCACAAAGCACTCACGATGTTGTCCATCTGTCAAATTCATATTGGCTTCGCGGATTTGACACTTCAATCTTTGATCCAATTCCCACAGTGTCTCGCCTCGTCACATGACAATCTCTTTGTATCCCATAATCGACTGCGCCTTAGACTTAGGCTTGCTAAATTCCCTATTTAGTGCTGCTTGGATGTCAGCTACTCTAACATTTGGGTTATTGTTAGAGTACTTAATGTACCAGGTTAGTGCATGATCTTGTAGAGCACTAACCAATGTCACCTTCTTTATATCATCATCTGTAACACCTTGAGCTTCCCATACAGCCCTCACAATGAACTAGAATTACTCCAGGTCCTCATTTCCAAAGCCTTTGAACAAAGGCAACTTCACTATATTCACCATATTGAATCACGGTGCAGGTGGATGTGGTATGGGTGAAGTTGGAGGCGATGGTGGTGAAGTAAGAGGTGGTGTGGGCGGAGGTGGTATTCACAAGAATCCTTGAATTATCAACATAGCACTTCGTAGAGAGACCTCGCTATCCCTTCTTCGTCCCTTAGCGGAGGTGAAATCAAGAGGCTATACTCTGGACCCTTATTTCCTTCATTTCTGTAACTTTTTCCACTTCACGTAGTCCCAAACATCAAGGTAGCTTCATAACCCATTTTTCACACAACAACATTTTAATCCAAGTATTCAGAGATTTAATGTACTTACCTCGCGGTCCTTTGAAAAAATATCTCTCTGCCTCACTATAGCTAATTGAGGTGTTGACTGCGAATTTGGTAACAAATACTCCTATGATGTGATCGAGCCAATGATTGATAGCGCATGTGATCTTATCCTCCGATGCTTCCAACCTTTGCACTAGCTCTAGGGTCCACACAATAGGATCGTCAAGTTTCCACCTTTCTTGGCTATCTTCTAGCTTCGCGATCCACTTGTATAACTCAGTAGGAAAGGAGGAAAAAAATATTTTGTGGATCTCTGTATACAGGTATCGGTCCAACCACTATTCTTTTGACAGTCACAGGTTTCTATTCTCCTGTGCCTCGAACTTTTGAATCCTTCTATCTAACCAGCCTTCGATTTCTTTCTTAGTTGGATTTCAGTGATAAGACATCACACATCTCTTATGCAGATTCCGGTCCCAGAAACAGAACCATTTGTTGGATTGAGGGGGCCTAACCGAGGTTTAGCATTAGTTAGCCAAACAAATCCCTACACTACTAGCCCTTTCGGCATCAGCCCGCGAAGTGCGGGCTAAAGTCTCACCCGAAGCAGTATGTGGGGATGCTGGAACCAAGTTTCCACACCCTTGAGATGGTTGTGATGTCAGTTTATCACGGCTATACCTGCCTGCGTGTAGGTTGCTTAGCCCTCTATTCCACCCTTGAGTACCTTCACAAAAGGATACAATCAGCTTCCATGCAGCCCTAACCTGGGAATGATATACTTTCACACTGCTAGGGCATCGAACTGTGATATTTCCCAAACCACTCTAAGTGTCTTACTTATCTTATTAATCAATCTTAGTTAGCTTCACGTAAACAAATGTTCTTACTTGCATTCACTTAATCAACACAATTACATATATTTTCGTATTACATAAGCATTATGAATGAAATTCATACCCACATAACAGATGTATAAACAAGAAATGAAGATGCAGAAATTATGGAATACTTCTCTTTATTGGTAATTCCAGATGATTACAGACTCGACCCACCTCGCACACCCAGTTGCAAGGGTCCGTGCACTCAGTTGTGGAATTCTAGGCCTCTGCACACTCAGTTGTAGGGCCTCTACCTACACTACGACTGAAGCCTTAGACTTTTACTTCAAAGCTATCTCTCATACATCATATCTCCATTGCTTGATTTGTCTTTTTTTTTTAAATACTTAGAGCTTAGCTCTATTTATACAATCCCATGGTCCAGGGACCATGGGTAGATCTTTTACAAATGACATTACATTTCAAAAATAAGGGCGGACAACCCTATTCCTCTTTAACATCTACGTGCTCCGCTACCACAAAATCCAGAGTCTTTACACTTGGATTAAAAAATTTGACCAAAATATGGACTTTTAGCCACAAAAGTTCCCTTGGGGGATCCTGCGCCCAAAAAATATGTATCTCACAATATTCATGTACATATGGATTTTGTTATGCCCTATGGACAAGGAGGTTTGATTGATTTAATGTAACTGGTTTCAAAGCCACTATGGTTCAGATGCAATCTTTTTGGTCCAAATTCAAAGTCTGAATCACATTGTTTTGGTTCATCACAAAGTCTCCATTCAATTTTCAGTTTTTTGAGTATATAATAGTGGCTCGTTTTGGCATTGTAGTCGAGGTTGTAATACTAGTTACATTGCTACAATGTTCTTGTCTTTGAAATTATGGTTGTGTAGTCCACTACACCATAGACAACTAAACCTCTTGACTTGGTGGAATCTGGATTCAAATCTAGTTATGATTGAATTGATAAGAGTTTTGGTAGAAGATTGCTCCCTTAGGAAGGGTTTAGTGAAGAAAGTTGTTGCAACCATATGTAAAATTGACATGGAATACATCATGGAGCCATCATCGCAAAAATGTTGACATGTACACCATGAACAAAGTGGGCCAAGTGATAAAATGAATTGTCGACATACTAATCTGAGTTGAGTTGTGTGAATGTTCAAAGTAGGTAAGGGTTGATATGTTGGTTTGACCATAAAACACACAATCAACATATAAATGCACATGATGTCCATGTATTTGGTTCGATTGGGTGTGGTTTCACCAATAAATAAATGTTAGTAGAGTGTTATTGCATCGATCATGAACGACATCGTAGGTTTGACTACAAAAACAACATCGCAAGTTTGACTTGAGCTAATCGACAAGTGTGAAATTTTATTTTATTCACTACTAGTTCATCAAATGGTTAGCAGGTTTTGGTGACTAGCACCAGAATTCGGTGACCTCAATGAATTGTGCCTAGAAATGGGTAAATTGTCAAATATTTAATTTATACATGTTACTTTTGGAATATTGAAGTCAATACTGATCCAAATTAAAAACTAGAAGAAGCACTGAGATCAAAACTTAGAGACAAGCCTTGTTGAAGGCATGAAAACTTTGTTGATGTATCTTTAATGATAAAATTCCCTATTATATGTTTTGAAGGCTTAAGAGCTGATTAGTTCAATTGCATATTTCAAATCTAAGTAGCTAGGGTTTGAGACAACAAATATGACTTGAATGATTTTGTGTTTCCTAAGGAAGAATTTGGGACAACTTAAGGTTGGGCACATGATATATTTGTGGCAATGTGGGCATGAGTTAGTAGTAAAAACAATGGAATGTACGTAGTATTGTGACCATGATATGACAAGAAAAAAAGAATAATTTTATTGACAGAAATGACTAAGAAGCATATTCAATGTAATATATATTATTATTTACCTTCTATTTTCAAGGTGGCAGGGTGGTGAAGGACGAAGAGTGAAGTCTCCCTCATGTTGGATCCTGAAAATACTTCAGGGTGGAAGGGTCGTGCTAGGGCAAGTTGGAGCTTGCAGGGTGTTGGAGCTTCTTCTAGGTTGGAGCTTGTAAATCAAGGTGTTGAAGCATCATTTCAGTTGGATTTTATAAATGAGGTGGTTGAATCCTCCTTCCAGTTGTTTCTAGATAATCTCAAAAGTTGGAGCTTCATATTGATGTAATCTTAAAAACCTATATTAAAAGTGTTCGACGATTTTCTCCTCGAAGTGTTTCCACCTAAAAATATCTTGTGAATTGTCTTTGATATTGTGCATTATTGAATGGTGTTGTTAACAATTCATGTGATGTGATGCTGATATATTTTTTGATTTGAGGTTAATTTTATTTAATGATATGAAGATTAAAATTAACTAATTGAAGTGAAATACTAATTCACCTATGCTCTTAGTACTTCCACCACACACAAATGAAATCTATATCTAGATTCCTTGAAAGTATTTTGTTGATGGTGCTAGACCCACCAACATTCAGAGGATCTCCCGAGTATGAAGTCCCAACTAGACCTCACACCATTTGGTGTAGGAATCCCATTTGGTACAATGGCCCAGTTGCCATTATCTTAAAGGTTTGCCTTAGATATTTCTTATCAGCACATGAGAGTGGTCTGTTTTATCTTAGAACAATGCGTTTTTTGTGCCTAGTGAGTGCTTAGTGTTACTTGTGTCAAGTTTATTTCACCACAGAGGGAGAGGGTACAAGTGAGTCTCAAGTTGAAAGGGAATAGTCCAAACTCTGTCAGAGACACACAACACAATATGACATGCACAACTTTGGGTGGAGTAGTCCACACAGATGCAACAGTCACAAACACATAGTGAATGGATAGCATGTACAACACTTAATGGAGTAGTCCACATGAGTGCGATGGTCGTTATAACAAGTTTTCGGGAATGGTTCTATCGAGCGTCCGGCGGGATAGCCCACATGGGCCAGAAAACATTAACAACTTATACAACACATTTTCGTAAGCATATGTATTAGAACAACTGAAATAGTTAAAAAATTTTAACACAGGTTAAAGCAACATGCATTACAAGTGGCCAAATAATAGTCTTATAAACAAATACAATACATGTGTGAAAACGTGTTTGCCTATTATCAGGCTTCTAAATTAAGCAAAATTTCCAAGACACATCGGTACACCATACATCACTGACCCCGATTGTGGCATGTTGGAGTCACTGCTCACTCCTCAAAGAAAAGACTACAGACTCTCAAGGCTATGTGGGAGGAGCTAAGGTGAAAAGTATTTTTCATGTGAAAATGAGGGGTATTTATAGCCAAGGGTAAAACTGGCCCTTGTGACTCTTTGACTTCTCTCATGACTATTGAATTACATGACTCTTGAACTTTACATGACTCTTTAGATTTACATGTGGGTCTCTTGGACTTACACGTTACATTATATTGATTACAACAATGTGGTCCAAAGTAGTGATTTGCCTGAGATGAATCATGACATGACTCAACACGACAAAGCTGGTGTGTTCATGTTGGTGGTGGTGTGCATGTTGAGCCGCATTGCTGCTGAGTGATGGATATCCTCTTGGTGTATCATAGCTTCACCTCTGCATGGCAAGGAGTTCACAGTCTTCGATGGTCTTAGTGTTTGCTTGATGTTGGATGTGCACATTTCTCCTTCTCTTATACTTTGTCATGCTCCATGTGTTTGTCTGTTCATGAACAAATCTCCTTACATGCATTCCTTGTTTTTCCATTCATAAAAAAATCTCCTCTCATGCGCTCCTTGTTCATCCCGCTTATCGTCGTGTCATGTATCATCCATGTACCTGTATATGAAATCACTCATGATGAGACAACATAAAATCTAAAAATATCCTAGTCTACCATGATGCATTATCGTTCAATTTCGGATATAGGTGACCGGGAGAGAGGACAAGGCTCTTAAATTTCACAAGGTAGATTTTGAGTTGGGATGCAGGCTCTGGGCACTATTCATGAAAATTGCGCAGAGGTCAATGGGAGGTTGATATGGGCAATCCAGATCAGCAATGACAGTCCACGGGATCTAGCTCAGCTGGAGGGTGGATCTTCACAATTGTTTTGACAGAGATAGTGTAGGAAGATGAGGGATACTAGTAGTGAAAACTATGCAATTTCTCTGGAGAGCTGGTAACAAGATGCAGGAGGCTTCTTGGAAAAATTGCACAATTTTTTTGGGGGGTTGGTAGTGGGTTCTGGGAGTCTGGTGGCAAAAACTGTGCAATTTCTGGGAGGCTGGCCTGTTGGACACCCTTGTATGGTTTCTAAGTTGAGTGGGATGCTGGGAAACTGTGGGACTACTCATGAAAACTCTACCGTTTTCTGGGTGAGTAGTAGGCCGACTAACTAGGTGACTGGCTAGAAAAATGCACAAATTTTTAGGGCAATGCAGTGACAGACATAGGGTGTCTATTAGACATTTCTACACAGTTTCTTCAGTTAGTGGAGTAGACATGCTTGATAGCTTTTGTGAAATTTTTTGGAGGAGTGAGGCCTGGGGTTACTACCCAGTCAAACTCTCCGGTTGGCGTGCTGGAGCATTGGTTAATGTGCTTGCAGGAAGTGCAAATTGAGATGGCTTGCTGGGAAACTTCTGTGATGTTCTAGGAGACAGTCAATCGAGTTGATTCCAGGATTGCATAGTGCAGATTGCCTAAGGGGTAGCCTCAAGCTCTGCGTAATTTTGGGTAGTAGTACATAGGCACTTATTTATTTTTGGGGCAAAAGATGGATCGCGAATTATTGAGAGAAGAAGAGGTTGTTCCTTCAGAGACTCATGTAATACCTATGGCATAGGTTTTCTCCTTCAGATTTTCCCCTTCTCCATTTATACTAGTTGGATGAGCTTGAACACATATAGTAGAAGGCTGAGTATAGGCACGGGGTTTCCCAATGTGGAAATAGGTTCATGGTTGGACCCAAGCTTCGTTTGTAGATGGTTCATATTTTCCATCAATATTTCATCGGCTAAAGTTTACAACCAAGCACAGAGAAGATGGAAATAGGACAGGCCAAGTGTTGTAGTGTCAGAAGACTCTTTAGATATTAGCCACATACTCATCCAAAAGCCATAATTCAGTAAAGGGAAGCACTTATTTACAAAACCAAAAATAGCAGGATACTAAACAAACAAAACAAAACAAAACAAAAATAGTAAGGAAAATGAAAAATAAAAACAATACGTAGTAAACCAACTATGTACATAGCATGGGGCGTGACCCTGTGTTACTAAAAATAATTTTGAGATCTTATCCATTGACAGGAAGGTTGTAAATCCTACCATCAATTGATTGTAGACGGTATCTTTTTGGGTCAATATTCTCATGTACAGTGTACAAACCAATCCACAGGGACTAGAACTTCGTATGCTCTTCTTTGTCTTCATGGGATTTATCCCATTTCAAGGCTAAGTGATCAACATCAAAGTTAGCGTTCCCTGCAGACTTCTTGTCGAACAATATCTTGATATAGTTTTGGTGGAGTGTAAACTTTTCTTTTTCTTTCATCCTTTCTTCCTATAGTTTGTGAAGTGTGTCCATCCTACGCTGAACTAGCAAATAAGGCTTGCCTTGGGATTCTTGAGACAACTGAAGTGCATGCAAGTAGATGTTGGGTGGTAGGATGGCTTCTTTCCCATAGAACAAGAAGTATGGTGAGGTATTCAGAGAGGGTTTGGGTCCTATGCGTTCAGCCCATAAGGCATTCATCAAGGGAAAGTTTCAATTACACTGCTCAGAGTAAATGGTCTTTTTGATTATGTGATCAGGTTTTTTTCATTGATTCTGTGAGACCATTTCCCTACGAGTAGTAGTTAGATGAGTGTTTCAGTACAATACCATATTGCAATGCAAAATCATAAAGCTTCAAAGATGAAAAGTAAGTTGCATTGTCAAACACAAGTGATACCGAAATGCCAAAGCATGAGATGATGTTCTGTTGGAGGAAGCTGATGACTTCCTAGTCATTCACTTGCTTGAGCGGAACTGCTTCTGTCCACTGCGTGAAGTAATCAGTTGCTGTCAAAATGTAGCGGTGTTGTTTTGACGAATGTGGGAAAATTTCCCCAATGATGTCCAGGCCCCATTGTTGGAACAGTTTAGTCACTGCAATAGGGTGCAATGGGGTTGTTGACCTTCGTGTTATGCTAGTGCATCACTGACAGAATGGGCACTTGTAGGCGTAGGCGTGTGCATCCTTGAATAATGTGGGCCAGTAGAAACTGGCTCACAAAAATTTGTGCACAATGGTGTTTCCTGCGAAGTGGTCCCCGTCTGGTCCATCATGCAAATCATGCAAGATATTCTCTAAATCATGTGCCTCCAGGCACTTGAGCAAGATTTTGTTACTATTATTTTTGTGAATCAATTTTTACACCAATTGGTAGGATAAATATTTGAGGCATAGTGCCCTCTTCTATCTCATGGAGAAGTGAGAGGGTATGGTTCCATGTTCAAGGTATTGGCACACATCTTTGTACCAAGAGTTTCTGCATGCAGTGGGTGGCACTTACTCTACAACATACATCTTGATTTCTTGCTCCCAACCAACGATCTCTTCTTCTTGCTCCTGTACATGTACTGCCTTAGCTGCGAGTCTGCGGAGACCATGACCCTTGACAATGTGAACTGGCTTGATGTCGAGATCATACTCTTGCAAGCCTGTCATCCAGTTCACATGTAGTTCACCCAACTCTTGCTGTATGAGAAGTGAGCGGACTTCTGGGCGAGGTAAATAAACTATGCAATAGTTCTTCAACAAGTAGGGTTTGAAGTGTTTCAATGCCTTGTATACTGCATAATATTGTTGGTCAACGACAGGGTAGTTTAGTTTGGGTCCTTGCATTCTTGTGCTCATGAAGGAGATGGGATGTTCATCATTTAGCTCATCCTTTTGAGTGAGTACTGCAGCAAGTGAGTTATTAGAGGCGAAGGTGTATAGCAAGAAGTATTTTTTGAAATATGGGCTATAAAGTGTAGGCACTTCTGCTATAGCTTGCTTGATATGAGTGAACACATTCTTTTCCCTCTTTCCCCAGCTATAGACTGCATCCTTCTTGAACATATCTTACATTGGTTTCACTGTCTGCGCATACTCCGAGATGAACTTGTAGAGGAAGTTTATATTTCCCAGGAAGGATTGCATTGAATTCTTGTTGGTTGGGTGAGGGATTTGTGTGATGGTCCAGACCCGGTCTAGATCAACCTTGATCCTGCTTCTAGAAATGATGTGCCTAATGAGGTTCCCATCAAACACTGCAAATACATTATTTTTGGGATTCAAGTAAATCCCGTATTTCCGACATTTCTCAAAGATTTTCTTCAAGTGTCATATGTGGTATGACCATTTTCTAGAAAACACAGTCATGTCATCAAGGTATACCACTATTCTCTATCCAATGATTCTGTAAAAGGTTATGTCCATGACGCGTTGAAAGGTTGCGCCTGCATTCAGAAGCCCAAATGGAATTCATCTATATGCGAACGTACCCCAGTTGGTACAAAATGTAGTTTTTAGTCAATCAGGTTCCGCTACTAGGACCTGATTATATCTTGAAAACCCGTCAAGTAAGGAAAAAATTTATGCCCTAGATATTGTTTGTAAAATATGCTCCAGAGACAGTATGGGGTAATTGTCTTTTTCTGAGGTGCAGTTCAAGTTTCAGAAATCTATGCACAAGTGGATCTCCTCGGACTTCTTTCGTACATGAACAAGGTTGGAAACCCGTGTGGAATGATGAAATCTATATATGATTCACGCATCCAACAACTTGGTCAAATCTTTTTGTATAAGGGGTTCAAGTGATGGATGAACTTTCCTCAACTTTTGCTGAAGCAACTTGACCCCTTCCTTGATTGGAATGACATGTTGGATGATTCGTGTGTCGTAATTTTTTATAATCATATGTCCACGCGAACACTTGTCTATACTATTTGAACAAGTGGACAAAGGCTTGTTGCTCCTGCTGCATGCAACACATACTGAGATTGATGAACTTCGGATCTTGTTCCATTCCTAGCTTTATCTATTCATGTATCATGGTGGAGATGCGAGTTTTGCTGTTCCTCAACCCCTCAAAGTGGTTCTACAAGTCATAGAGCTTTTCCAAAGATACCACACCCTTGGGGATGAGGTTACCTTTCTTATCATCAACCCAATCTTGCAGAGACTGCTCGTGCTCATCTTCGTCAATCATTGCATCTTTGAAGACATCAACGTTGGCCATGAAATGTAGTATTTGTTGATCATCATAAAAAACACATAAATTAGTTACATTATCAGGGATAAATGACTTATACAAAATTTCAACCATAAATCTATCCCTAAGATGTGACATTCTAGAAGCTACATTTGCCAAGGCATTGGCAGCTGCATTACACGTTCTTGGCACAAAAACGATATTAAATGCTTGGAATATAGAGATGAGTCACCATACCTCTTGCTGGAAACTTTTTAGATGAGGTGATATACAATGTAAGGTGTTCCGTACCTTCCATACCACTATTTCCAAATAACCTACCACTTTGTGTGTGACCACGTTGAGGCTAATGTATTTTTGTAATCCCAACATGAGTGCTTCGTATTCAACAATGTTGTTTGTGAACTTGAACTCATGCTTGAAATTAAATGTTTCCTATTTTTTGGGTCGATTAAGGCACACCCAGCTCCAGAGCCATCCTATGTCTTTAATCTGTCAAAGTACATCGTCCACAAATCATCTGTACAGGGACTATTCGATGCACTTTTACTAGTGCTACTGCTACTACTACTCCTACTACTACTAGTGTTACAATGTGTTATACAATTTTCATTTCCATCAGTTGGGAAAGTAAGGAGACCCAACTTCATGTCTGGTGGGGTTAGAGCTGATTGTGTGAGATAACACCCCAACGTTGTTTCCAAGAGGCAGTTGCCAAACATGAGCTCTGAGAAGGCCAATGATTTGTTCTTTCCATTGATGGGAGTGATGTTATGCCTCATGTATCTCTTGGATAAAACCCATATTTGATTGCTTTTGCCTTGTTATGGAAGCCACAAGTGTGACCAGTCTGTAGAAAAGTATCCATTTAACTTGCTAGACCAATCTCTACTGAGTAGTAGGCCATACACTTCCAGTATGTCCATAACAAAATGTTTATGCACTAGTGAACTCGACTGTCATGAGATAGTCAGATCATCACATCCCGAAGTTCACTAATGCTTGGTACGCATGTCCAATTGAGTTGGATAATTTGTGCAGATGTCTTGCTCCATTGCACATTGATATTCTTGGCAATGGAGAGGGGCATGACATTGGCTGGTGCACCAAAATCAACCAAATAATTATGAACATTGCAGTTAAAAATTTCGAATGAAGGAAAGAATGGAGGGAAAACAAAGTTTTCTTCTTCCATATAGAGTGTGTTGAGCACAGTTGTCAGTGAATCAAGATATGTGCTTTCTCCCTCGTAGGCAGAGGTTGTGTTGTTTGTAGATGTTTCCCCCAGTGAACACATCAAAATATCCCGTTGACTCTGAATCTTAACCAACTCTAACAAACTGATGTTTGCATGACTTTTCTTCATGTCTTCACAATGTTGTAATCCAGAGTGACTAGACTCACTGAGATGTCTGGGGTCAACTTGTGTGCATACCGTCTAGTGGAGTTTTCTATAGTTTGCTACTCATGGACGTACTCTTTTCCGCCGCTGTCTTCCTAGGCTTGTTTGTGTTTTCTACTTATGGATGGATAGTGGATCAACCTTCCTTAGAAGTTCAAGCCTTACTTGCATTTCCCCAAGTGTAGGGGGAGCCCCTTGACTCATGATATTGTATCAACCATTTTTCTTTTGGGCTTGCTTCTCGGTGGTTGTCTTCTACACTGCTTGTGAGCATTGATACATATTTATTACCTGCCCAGTGCTAGGTGCCTTATCAGGTGCAACATCTTCGTCATTGTCTATGTCTCCTGGCTGGCCTTGCAAACTTCTCAATATATTTAGCATATGGTCACATACTAAGTCTGTAACTCATTTCTAGTCCGAACAAGACCATTTCAGGTGCCTATCTTCATGAAATGAGCGAAATTCATTGTTCACACAATGTTCTACGTGGAACACTGAGCCGGAGCTCTGCGTAGTTATAGCCAGGAAGCAATTGCTTCCTGATGACATGCTTCCTTGTCTTTTTCTGGGTAACCGAATGCTCACAAATGTGTCAATTGTTCGTTGTTTGAGCTCATACACTTCTATTGTCAAGTTATTGACAAGAAGAGTAAGGGTTTCAATATTGATTGCTTCCTTGTCCTTACCCTTGCTTGTTGCAGCCTGGGGCTTCCTACTCACGTCTCTAGAGTCTTTCATTGGTTCATCATCCTTGATGACTCCAATCATTCATAGGTCCTTCTCTATAATGATTGCCTCTTCACAGTTTTCTAGTAATGTTGGTTTCGCATCTCGCTTGACGAACAGGGAAATGTTGGTTGGTAGTGCAGACATGTAGTGATCAACAATGATAAGGTCATGAGGTTTTGTGTTGGTTGCAAACTTGTTCAATATGTGTAGAAACCTCTTATTGAATTCCTTTACCTTTTCTTTCGCCTCCATTTTCAGTATTTCCAACTCTTTGAGTAACATGGATGGGGTCTTGTCATCAACAAATTTCTCCAGGAAAATGCATTTGAACTTACCCTAGTTATGGATGGAATTGACAGGAAGGTTGTGATACCATACTGTTGTGCGACCATCCAAGATACATGGGAAAAATATACATGCAACGTCATCATACCGTACCTCGGGTGTTTGTAGATGTAGATAAAAGTTGTCTAAATGATCTTCTACCTTCACTTCTCTCTCAGGGTCATACTTTGTGAGCATTCTCTCCAAATGCTTTGGAATATTGTGCAAAGAACCTGGGAGATCCAATGGTCCCTGAGTCATCCATTCCAAGTTTTCGTCAACTATGTCTTCTTCGTCTTCATCCTTCTCCTCTTCTTTAGAATCTGACAGTTCTGGCTTTGAGTCTGTTGGTTCATCTCCACCTCCACCTACTTCACTGCCTTCCCCTCCACCTCCTGTACTAGAATCAGAGCCCAATATCATGATGCCATCTCGTTCTCCTTATTGGAAGACCAAATTTTCCTCTCTGTTCTCAATAGCTTCTGCCAGACCTTTAAGTGTGGTAAGAACTTCTTCTTCCATCGATGATACAACAATCCCTATGGGAGTGGTTTTTGGATTTCTTGATGCATATGGAAGATTATGTATCATGGGATCAATCTGTCTACTTTTGCGAACTAACTGGTGATGGAATAGACAAAGTAGAGGTGCTAATACAAAATTTTACGTTCACCTACAAGAGGTGAGGAGTATCCAACTTCACAGTTGCGCGTAGGTGAGAGGGAGTGCGAGTTAATGCCTTGATTATATGATAGATGAGTGGGGGTGAGAGGACATTCAACCATAAACAACAAGAAACCCTCCTTATATCACCAGAAATGTTGAAGATGTTGGACCTGCCAACATTCCGAGGATCTCCCCAATATGAATTCCCAACTAGAAATCACAAAATTTGGTGTAGAAGTCCCATTCGATACGATGGCCTAGTTGCCATTATATTAAAGGTTTGCCTTAGCCCTTGCTTGTCAACACATGAGAGTGGTCTGCTTTGTCTTTGAACATCGAGGTTCATGTGCCTGGTGAGTGCTTAGTGTTACTTGTGTCAAGGTTCTTTCACCGCAAAGGGAGAGGGTGGAAGTGAGTCTCAATGAGAAAGGGAATAGTGCCAACTATGTAAAAGACACACAAAACAACAAGACATGAGCAAATTCTGACGAAGTAGTCTACATAGATGCAACAGTCACAAACACACAGCGAATGGATAATAGGTACAACACCCGACGGAGTAGTCCACGTGAGTGCGATGATCATTATAACAAGTTTTTGGGAATGGTTATGTCGAGTGTCCAGTGGGATATCCCACATGGGCGATACAACATTAAAAACTTATGCAACAAATTTTCATAAGCATATGTATTAGAACAACTGAAATAGTTCAATTGTTTTAACACAGGTTAAAGCAACATGCATTACAAGTGTCTAAAGAATAGTCTTGTAAACAAATACAATACATGTGTGAAAACGTGCTCGCCTGTTATTAGGCTTCTGAATTAAGAAAAAGTTCCAAGACACATCGGTACACCATACATCACTAACCCCAATAGTGGGGTGTTGGAGCCACTGCTCACTCCTCAGAGAAAAGACTACATAATCTCAAGGTTGTGTGGGAGGAGCCAAGGTGAAAAGTCTTTTGCATGTACAAATGAGGGGAATTTATAGCCAAGGGTAAAACTGGCCCTTGTGACTGTTCGACTTACCTCATGGCTGTTGAATTACATGACTCTTTAAATTTACATGTGGGTCTCTTGGACTTCCATGTTACATTACATTGATTACAATAGCATGGCCCACAATAGTGATGTGGTCGAGATGACTCATGACATGACTCGACACGATAGAGATGGTGTGTTCATGCTGGTGGTGGTGTGCATTTTGAGCCATAGTGTTGCTAAGTGATTCACATCCTCTTGGTGTATCATAGCTTCGCCTCTACATGGAAAGGAGTTCATAGTCTTCGATGGTCTTGGTGTTCATTTGATGTTGCATGTGGACGTTTCTCCCTTGCTTATACTTAGGCATTCTCCATGTGTTCATGCATTAGCAAAAAAATCTCCTCACATGCATTCCTTGTTCGTTCGTTCCTGAAACAATCTCCTTGCATGTGATCCTTGTTCATCCCATTCGCTGTCCCGTCATGTATCATCCATGCACCTATATCTTCAATCAATCATGACGAGACGACATCAAACCCAAAAAATATCCTAGTCTGCCATGATGCATTGTTGTTCACTTTTGGATGTAGGTGATCGGGAGAGAGGACAAGGCTCTAAAACTGCACAAGGCAGATTTCAAGCTGGGATGCGGGCTCTGGGCACTATTCATGAAAATGCGCAGAGGTCACTGGGAAGTTAAGATGGGAAATCCAGATTAGTAGTGACTGTCTGTGGGATCTGGCTTGGCTGGAACGCAAATCTACACAATTTTTTTGAGGGAGACAGTGGAGGTAGCTGAGGGAGAAAAGTAGTGAAAACTACGCAATTTCTCCAGGAAGATGGTAGCAGGATGTGGGAGAATTCTTGGAAAAATCGCACAATTTTTCTGGGGAGTAGACAGTAGGCTGCAGGAGTTTGCTGGAAAAAACTGCATAATTGCTGGGAGGTTGGCTTGCTAGAAACCCTTCCATAGTTTCTGAGATGAGCAGGATGTTGGGTAGCTGGGGGACTGCTCATGAAAACTGAACTTTTTTCCGGGTGAGCATCATGCCGGCTGACTAAGTGATTGGCTAGAAAATCTGTGCAATTTTTTAGGGAAGTGTAGTGACAGACAGGGCGTGTCTGTTTGACATGTCTGTAGAGTTTCTTCAGTCAGTGGAGTAGGCATACTTGGTAGCTTTTGCATAACTTTTTGGAGGAGTGAGGCTCGGGGTTACTTACCAGTCAAACTCTTCGGTTTGCCAGCTAGAGGCTTGGTTGATGTGCTTGCGAGTAGCGCAGAATGAGATGGCTTGCTAGGAAACTTACGTGCTATTCTGGATGGTAGTCAGTCAAGTTGATTCCAGGATTGCATAGTGCACGCTTCCTAGGGGGCAGCCTCAAGCTCTGCGCAATTCTGGGCAACAGTACATAATCACTGAGAGCTGAAACTGCACAATGTAGCTCAGTGGGTGTCCAACTGTTGGAGGTTGGTCTAGTCGATAGAGTTTCAATAAAATGATAAAGTGTGTGAACTAGTGACTTTTTACATGCATGACCTCGCGTACACACACTCAACATGACTTGATGAAAAGACACCTCAAACCATCAAGGCAATATACACTCAGTGTTACTAACTGATGGTGTGAGCGAAAAGCACGACACTTGTGATAGATCGTTGAACAACCATGACTATACTTGCACGACAATGCATACAATTTCATGTGTGAGTGTGACAGATGTTTACATAGCTGACACAACTTGTACACACAAAGGTGGACCTTGTGCATGGTGAGAACATGATTGCAAGCATGACATTGTGACCAACATGCGAAAATATGTCCGATGAACGATCAAGCAAGGAGGGTGAAAAGACTCAACTTGGCTCACGGGATGAGCCCGAGTGCTTGCAAACATCAAGGAAAGACCCAAGGAAGGCTCCGAAATTGAATGTAGGCCAAAATTTTGGAGGGTGTTGCAATTGCTACAACATATTATTACTATGGGGAGTTAGAGAAGAATTTATGGAAATACTCAACCTTCTAGCCAACATGAAATTTCCACAATTGCAGTGACTAGGTATTATTCTCCTAATTTTTGAAGTTTATTTTCCTTCTGTTAATTAATATTAACGAAAAATAATGAAAAACCCAATACTGAAATCTTCACAAATAAAATACATTGTGGAAAATAAAATACATAATTGAGAAAATAATGCGCACACAAAAAAAATATGACATCGTTATTTTTTGACAATGGTCCCTAGAAAAACATTGAAGGGAAAACTAATGCAACAGATGGGAGTTTTATTATTATTAAAAATTTGAGAGATATTAAAATTGGTTTCCTTTCATTGGAAAACCTCTGGAAAATATTGATCTCCACTGGAAGAAATAATTTGGAGACTAAATGTCTCCATCTGCAACTAGATCCTGCCTCTTGTAGGAAACTCACACTCCCTTGCTATTCACATTGCCTAACTAGTAATGTGCACTTCTTTCCTCCATAAATTCATATCTCCACTATGAAACCTTCCTAGAAATTCACCCTACCTCATGGACTGCTCTAGGCCCACTCGCTCTTCCTCTAGGTGATAGATTCCACCCTGGCACTCTAAAATGAGCTTCTTTGCCACTCTCATTGTCAAACTAGCTACATGCACTGGCTCATTCAATCTCCTTTTCAGATGAATTCAAGCTCCCTTTCCTATCACTCTAACACTAGAAAATACTTAGGAAATATCCTTTGGAATCCTGCTCACAAATTCTCTACTAAACCCCTGCTACTGATGCTTCCCTAGCTTCAACTATGCCCTTGATGAATCACTACAACTGGGTAGTGGAATTTCTCTATGTCTTCTCGATGTTTCTCTCCAACCCCATTGACCTTGTTTATAACCACCTGTTGGGAAACCAACAACCATGATCATATCACAACTGATGGTTGAGATCATCTTAACTCCGGCAATTGACATTTTTGGAAGTATCTAGAGAAAAATCAACCTCCCTTAATTAATCTAATTTAATTAACCACTTTTCCTATGTTAGACTTATGAAATATTTAATTATTGATTAATTAATATAATTGAGGCATTTTAAGGATTTTTTATGAAACCTTTTATTGGTTATGGAGATCTCATGTTCCTTAGCCTCTTAGGCACCATAGAGACTAGAACACATGTTTGATGTTACAACAAAAACTAACACTCCCTCTTAGTGAGGAAGGTGTTCTCCACTACTCTCATCTCCTCTCTAAATAATACAATTGAGTATATCAACCACCTGCTAATATGTGGGAACATGTTATATCTGAACTAAACTACGCTACTAATGTCTAACATTTGTGATACTACTGGTTGCCATAAATTATAAAACCTCTGGTAAATTCATTCCTTTACTTTTGCTATATGATCTAACCTTTTGGAAGCTACTCAACCCCTCTAAATAAATTTGGCCTCCCTCTAAGACCCCGAACTTACCTCTATATATACATACAAGAAATTACTGTGTCCTCTTTGGAAAACTCACACTGATAGAAATAATGATGACCTCCATTGGAAAATTAAACCATCAAGCTAGGAAATATTTCTCCTCTATAAATTGATCTAACTAGCAAGAAAGATCATTTCCTTGGAAAATCCCTCTACCTAAGTCAAATTGCACTACTAGAGAGACTACATTCTCCTAGGTAGATAAAAATGATATTCCTATGCCCTCGGGAAATTGGAAATCTACACGAATAAAATCCTGATGTAATCATTGTCCACCATGCAACTACGCTACTCTGATTCACCCGCTACATACTATAGTTTAACCAATCTACACTTCCACTATGCTACTCTGATATTATAATGTTGATGCCCCCATGCTACCTTTGCACCATTTCCATAACTGCAAATACGTGTATTGATCTCTCTTGATCCATTGTGTCACTGCAACTATCTCTTTAGTATTTGACTGCACCATGCTTCCACTATAATAGACTTGGCATTGATTCTCAGGAGCCTAACTACGCCGTTTTGACCCTTTGATCCTCCTACTACTTTAAATCTTGGGATCCCATAGAAAGGTAATGGTCCAACTAAGGAATCACATACACAACAATTGGATATGATCCACTAATTAAGCCTTCCTTGGCTGTGATCTAGATCTCCTTGCTGCTTCTTCCTCAGACCCTACTAGATCTCCTTACTTCTCCTTCCTCAGACCTTGATCGATATGACATAATGGATTGTCATACTCCTCCCCCTAGAGGTACTGTTTTTATTAGTGCGAATCTATCCTCGAATCTGGTGGACAAATCTTGGATCTTTACTAAAGCAACTGTCTGCTTCCCCTACTTGTCTTTGTTCCTTTTAGGACACTAGCTAACATAGTGACCAAATTCACCATAACCAAAACACTTGAGCTTCAATAGGTCCTTCTTTTTCTTTTCTCCTTTCAAGCCTTGTCCCTTATTGGGACCCTGCTTCATTTTTCCCTTTCTTGCAAGGGATACATTATCCTTCTCCTTCTCACCTTCAATCCCTTGCCACCGCTACTAGTAGTCCCATTAACTAAGCTAAGCCTCAACTCCTCCTTAGTGAAATCACTCCACAAGCGTTCCCAATATGGAAGCTTGTCATGCACGAAAATCACTTGGAAAAATGTATGCCATTCCTTGGTAAACCTGTTGAGAGATATACCCATGAGCTTGTCATCTTCTGGCCTCTCCCCTACTGTTGCAAGTTCAAATCTATCCATATGAATCTTGGTGAGATAAGATGTTACACCCTCAC
The DNA here is from genome assembly GCA_031772625.1 of Pinus tabuliformis. NCBI lineage: Eukaryota > Viridiplantae > Streptophyta > Pinopsida > Pinales > Pinaceae > Pinus > Pinus tabuliformis. The sequence goes on along the minus strand of CM062808.1, from coordinate 462,160,496 downwards.
CCTTATGCATCTTAACCATCCTCAAATTCTCTTTGAGGATCATCTTCTAATTCTCTAATAGATTTTGGTACATTTTACTAATGGCATCCCACATATCCTTTGTTGTCCTCTTCTCTATGATATGTAGAGTGATATGATCTCAAACTCCACCAAGAATCATCCTCTTTTCCTTGTCATTATCCTTCATGTACTCATGGTATTGGATAGGTCTTGTTGGTTAAAAAAACAACTATCATCATGAACTCCTTCATATCGTGCTCATCTAATAGAAACAACATCGTAGCCTTCTAGATACCAAAGTTGGAGGCTCCATCCACCCTCTCCTGATCTCTCAATCTTGTTGAATCCATCTATGTAAATCTATGAAAAAAATGTGTAGCTCAACAATTGGAGAAATTATGTCACTCCTCCAACTAGAAAATCAATTTGGAAACACTAAGTTTCCTCTATAGCACCCAACTCGGCCTCCTTCTACAAACATGCACCCTCTTCCTGCAATTCGCATTGGAAACTAAGAAATTCTTCCAAAAAATTATTCTAGTGAATAAACTTCCTCTCTCTATCCTCTGAAGCTACTCGCATCCCCTTCGCTAAATATTCTAGCTACTGGAAATGGAATTATTGCTCTATATCTGTGAAACAAGAAAACTGGCTATTTGAGCTGCTTTCTTCGACCCTTTATTTACAAAATGAATTTGAATTTTTATGACTTTGAGAATACTAGAGAAATTAATTGAAGAAATCTAGGTAAAAAAACCCTGTGTACTTTCTCTTCAGGCCCTGCGCTAATCTTCTACTACAAAACCCTTTTGTTGCAAACCATCTATGCTCAAATATGCTTTGTGAAATTTGATCTACCTTTAGAAACCCTTTCCAAAAACCTCATTCCTATTTCTACTCACTAAGACAACTTGCACTTACTCTGAATCAATTCACTGGAATAGAAATCAAACTACTACCTCTAAATAATTCAAACTGTTTGGCTTGCACAAATCTTGTTTTTAGTGCTTCAAATCTCCCTTTGAAATGCACAAAATTCACTCTAGATCCTCTTTGATAGGATTTGCTATGATATCATGTGAAATTTCCACAATTGTAGTGATTGGTAATTATTCTCCTAACTTATGAAATTTATTTTTCTTCTGTTAATTAATATTAACAATAAATAATGAAAAATCCACTATTGCAATATTCACAAATAAAATACATTGTGGAAAATAAAATATGGAATTGAGAAAATAATGCGCACAAAAGAAATTAATATGACACCATTATTTTTAGACAATAGTCCCTAGAAAAACCCCTAAGGGAAAACCAGTGCAACAAATGAGAGTTTTATTATTATTAAACAATTTGAGATATATTAAAACTAGTTTCCTTTTAGTGACAAACCTCTGGAAAATACTAATCTCCACTTGAAAAAAATCTAGAGACGAACTGTCTCCCTTTTCGATTGGATCCCGCCTCCTAGAAAACTCACACTCCCTGGATATTCACACTTATTGCCTGGTAATGTGTACTGCTTGCCTCCATAAATTCATACTACCATTGGGAACCCTTCCTAGCAAGTCATCCTACCTCCTATACTTATCTAGGCCTAGTTGATCTAACTCTAGGTGATAAATCCAACTTCAAAACTCTAAAACAAGCTCCTGTTCCACTTGCACTGTCAAAATGGATACATGCACTAGCTGATTCGACCTCCTATGTAGATGAATTCCTCCCTTTCTTGTCACTCTGACATTGGAAAATACTGAGGAAAGTTTCCTCGAGAATCCTGATCCATAATTCTCTATTGAACCCTTGCTATTGATGCTTCCCTAGCTTCAACTATGCCCTTGTTGAATCACTGCAATTGGGTAGTCAAACTGCTCCGTGCCTTCTCGATGTGTCTCTCCAACCCCACCTGTTATCACTTAGGTTGTTCCCCAGGAAAATTCTAAGGAGGGAATACGGCTGAGGTAACCACTAACCAGTCTTTTACCTGTAGATTCTATCCAATCTGCAACCAGAGAGGGATCTCTCTTTGTGATTTAGCTTTGTTTTGCTAAATGTTAGGCTAGTTATGAGGCACAAGTGTTTGTTTGGTGTTTGGAAGGTGACATTCAATAAAATAGAACTGCAAAATATGAGAAGTTTAGACCATTGGGTTAATGGAGTCAGTGAAAATGAATTTCTTGGTATGATTTCTTAGGCAAAGGAGGAACTATAGAGCAAGCTAATTAAACACAGAACAATTTTCAAGCTATAAAGAGATGAAATGAAGTCAGGGAATGAAAGGCAATTAAGAATCTTTCATTATGCTAACATAGGGAAAATGAATAAATATTACCAAGGAGCAGTTAAGAATTCCTTAATTATATTTAGAGTGTAAGAACCAGGGAGAGAGGAGCAGTCAAGAATTCCTGCCTATGCTAGTCTTGAAGAAAACATAAAAATTGACAGGAATTGAACATAGAGTACAATGAATTAAATTTTGGGTTATTATTTTTTCCTGCAATTAGAACATGATATATAGATGCTATATAAACACAGGAACAATAAAACAAAAGTTAAAGGACTTATTGATCCATGAGGTAACACGAGAATTCTGCAACATATTCTTTTGCCATTAATTCCACAACTAGCAAGTTCATCAACAAAGCATTCCAGCTCTCTTCATTCTGAAGAGTTCTCAAAATTTACAGCGCAGGTCCAGAATGATATTCATCAACCAACACCCAATACATTCCTAGGGGAGGTATTTATACAAAAAAGTTACAAAATATCTCATAGGGAAAATATCAGACAATAAATTTATCCATCTACTTCTTCAAGGGCAATAAATGACATTGAAAATAGAGCGTAATCAGTGTACAAGTAACTTCCACTGTACTGACTGCCTTAGGTGGTTTGTTTTATTTGACTTTTTGACTGAATAAGTCGACTGGTAGCTGTCTCTTCAATTTGCGTTCCTGTATGGTTGTCACAACCCTGTCATCTGTGCTTGATTTTGCCTTAACGCATTCAGCATGAATTCCTACCTTTGTTATTTTCATTTTCTGATAGGTGGCCCGTACATTTGAATTTTGATTATATTCAGACGATCAAAAAAGAACAAGCACCAAAACTACCTTGGTAAAACCTCCAACATGCTCTGCCACCATTAGTCTGTTGGTAATTGGTGTCTTTTTAGTTTTATCAATATTTCATCAGTTTCAGTGTACCTGTAGAAATTGGGTGGGACTTCCAAAAGATGTGTTATTTCATGTTCAATATAGAACAGATTTTCCAATTTGTCATACAAGCTTTGTCCAGAGGGAGGCACTATGTCTTCTAAAGTGCTTGATGATGCTGTAATCTGATTTGCAGCATATGTGTTTACCCTGTGAGCATAATGTTCATGTGTCAACAGTCTCTGATTGCTGGTTAACGAGCTGGGTAGACCCCTTTGCTGCAAGGCTGTAAACTTTTTTGTAAATGAAATTATTTCTACCTGCATTTCTTGACATTTTCTCTCCAGATTTTGCACAAAACTCTTCATGGTCAACACCTTTTTAATTGTCAAAATTGTACCTGTTCTGTCCTGAATATCTAGAGTTGCTAGTTGCTCTCTGGTATGAGTATTCAAAAAATGGATTAATCTATTGGCCTGTTCTAGCATGTTTCTTAATAATGCTTTGGCCTTTTGAGTCTCCACTCAGGCTATTTCTATCAATTCAATTTGCTCATGAATTGTTTGAATTGATCTCCATTGATTGGTGATGGACTGGCCAATTTTAGTCCACAAAATTGTCTTGATTTCTGACAGGGATTTATGAAGCGTAAGGTCTTTTTCCAAAGCTTTTACCTTGCTTTCCAAGGCCTTTACCTCTCTTGTTTTCTTAGCCACAATTATCTTTGATTTATCATAGCTTACCTCCAACTTGGCTAGTTTTTCCTTGGCTTCCTTTAGCTCTGCCATTTGGAGTTCTAAGGCCTTTATTTCCTCCATCATCTTTTCCATGCTCATGCTGGCTTCTGGCACTATTGTTGTTGCTGCTGTAGTTGTTGTTGTAGCTGAGGTACTTGTTGTTGATGCTGGTGTAGTGGAAGGGACTGATGTTGTGGCTGTAGGAGGAGCATTTGTAGCTATTGGGGCTGTTTGAACTGGCTGAGAGGCCAACTCTCCCTGTTTTTCCTGCAATGCTTTCTCCAAATCCTTCTCTGTTTCTGCCAGTATTACATTCATTTTAATTAACAACTCCATCATGTCTTCTTCTTCTTTTTCTTTCACCATCTCTGTGGCCTGCAGATGCATAGTAACCGGAAGTTTTAACTGTTTTTTGAGAGCAGCTATGTTATCCTCCTTTTTCTTTATCAGTGCTTTTATTGCCTTGGGGTCCTTAGGATTATGTCCCAGCTCAATAATGATTTCTTCCAAGGACTTTATTCTGTTTTCCTTGGCCAAAGAGGATACCCTTTCCAATTCTAATTGAGCAGATGTATTGTTCAGTGAATTCTGCAATTGTTGAGCTAGTATGGCCATATCTGCTAAGGTGGAATAAACCATTTCACCTATTTGTTTGTGCAACTCAACCTGGTCCAAAGGGTGAATGTATTTGGCTAGAGGCTCTAGATTTGTTCTAATATAATCAGCAGCTAACTGTGGCTATTGCATTGTGGGTTTGAAATTACTCAAGATCAATTTTCCTTCCTTGATGTCATAGGCAGACATCACATCAATCTTTGTTGCTTGGTCGGAGTCATTTTGAGGAACTGATCGTAAAGATGCATCCTTATTGGCTCATTTTGTGCCTTGATCTCCATGAATGGCCTCTTAATATCTGAACTTTGTTTGCCTTGTGGTTGCTGTCTAGTCAATTTAATGTCTTAAATTGTTCTACATAAATTATCAATCCAGGTATCGTAAACTGATGAAGTGTGGTGCACCATATGTGCTTAGTTAACCTTTTTCTTACTTCGTTGTTTTATAGATTTTATTTTGTTTTGGGGTTTTGTTTTTGTTGGTTTCCTAAAGTGTCTAATGCAAATGGAAATCCTATTCTAAGGTCTTAAGAATAATTTTAAAGGACAAGTATGGATAGAGATTTAAAGAGAAGGGCTAAGGCCTAAGTCCCTAATGGTAACTTCCAAAAATTTAGCACTTCAAAAGATCTAAAAACATGTTATTGGTGGAATTAGTACTTGAACAAAAGTGTAAATATGCAGCTACTTCAATCAAAATGGAATGAAACAACCAATCAATGAGCTAGTGACTATGAAACCCAGTATCCTTGCTGCTGTATGAAAAAGAAAGTAAAAACTGAGCTTAAAGCAACTCAAAGACTGAAAGCAAAGCAACTAATTCATCCACTACTTCAACTCTTCTGATCCTTTACCCTTCAGCTCAATCTACCTTATGGAAAGCAATCATGAACAAGTTAAGCAATATGATATCTCAATTGCAAGAAATTAAATTGCATAAAGGAAACTAATAACACTACTTCAACTCTTCTGATCCTTTACCCTTCAGCTCAATCTACCTTATGGGAAGCAATGAAATGACATAATGAAATCAAATCAAAATTTACAAAATGAAATCTACTCTACCTTACATTCTAATATGCTCCATGAAATCTACTTCACATCTCCTTCCATGTTGAGAACATCAAAGCTTTATTCAAATTCTTCAAAATTACAAAGTACAAAAAAGCTCTCCAAAGCTTTCAAAAGCCATCAAGGAAGAACTACAAACTCCAAGCTAAAGAACTCGAAAGCTAAAAGACTAATAAGCTAAGCTCTCAAATGAAGGAGAGAGATCTCCTATTTATACAAAAAGATGAGAAGCCATCTCATTAATGAGAATCCATGAATCTCTCCCTCTACCTCTAGAGTCCTAATCAAAATAGGAATTGATAAGACACATGTCTTCTTAGAGTTACAATACAATTAGGAGATGTGACACATATCCTCATGATCCCATGATTCTTTCCACTCAAATTCGAATTTGGCCTTAGAGTGCCACATAAGAGTCTTCTAGAAGCCTCCTTTCAACCTACACATGTCAACAATCTCAACCCATTTGTTAGGTATAAGCATATGCACATTATTTTCTAATGTTTAACCACAAATTCACTTAAAAGGCTTAGAAATAATAAAGATTGGAAAAACATAAAGGTGGCCCAATGATAATGAAAGTGGGATGAATGTGGTGACATAGTAGTGAAATGGAGGTGAAATGGAGGTGATATAATGGACATAATAGTGAAAGTGTAATGGAAATTAATGACATTTTCAAGACTCAACATACCCCCCAACTGAAGCTATTGCATGTCCTCATGCAATATATATTACATTAACTCTTTTGATCCTTGAGCTTTGGCTTAACTTTGCATGATATCATTTGATAACTTCATATTTCTGCAAAGTGTTTCACTTGAATTGCAACATGGTTGGTTCTTGTGTTACAACCATTTTTTTTTTTTTTGCCTTCTATTTTGATCTTTGAACTTTGCATAATGATATTTTGATTATTGTTTCAAAGTATATCTTTATTGGATTGCATGATGGTTGGTTCTTGTGTGACAACCATGATTTTGTTTGTATCCAATTTATCCTTTAAGCACTTTTTCAAAATCCATTGTATGCTCATAATAGCAATGTAATAATTAATATATGTTGGAAGTATGTGAGCTCCTGAATATGATATGGACATGGCAAGATATGAATATGAATGTATGCCCCCCCCCACAACTGATGGTATTGGCAATTTTATGAAATGAGGAAGAGAAATGTTTTTCCAACAATAATCATTCTAGCTTTTTATGGAATTCTATGGTCAAAAGTTAGAAAATGATGTACCTTCACTTACCCTTTGGAATGGATGAGTTGTATGTGTGGTGGCTGAAAAATTCTAATCATATTCTTCTTCAAGTGGCTGAACAAGAGGAGTCATGGATAGAGAGATAAGATGACTTTTTATTTCTTCTACTAAAATTTGCTGAATCTGCTCCAAAATGCTGAAAATAATAGTCTTCATGTCTTCAAAACTCATTGGCACAATTCCTACTATGTGAAAAGATGTTCTGATGTCGAACATAGTAGGAAATTGTTGGCTTAGTGCCATTAATGGATGCCACTAGTCAACACGAGAACTCTCACCATTGATGACAATGAGAGTCAAGATGCCCAAACACATCTTGCTAGGTACGAATGAATTTGTCGATGTCGAGTCACCTAGAAGATCTAACGAATAAGGGAAATTAATTTATTCCTATTGTTTGTCAGCATGAGGACTTGCAACTAAGGCATGCAAGCCTCAAGGTGTTTTTACAAAGAACTTAGACTCAAAGGACTATGGACTCAATAATTTGCATTGAAGTAGGGCTTATTTGCGGAATGAAAATGACAAGGAATGGAAGATGGCAATGGAGAGTAGAAATGGTAATGGGAAATAAGCATATGAATGAGCCTCTTTCTTTTATTTGTGGGTTATGAATGGACAAAAAGAGATGGAAAGTGCATGTGAATGTAAATGGAAAATATGGAGGAAAATGAGATGAATGGTTTATTATGAAGTATGGATGTGATGGATGGATGTGATGGAGACAATAGTATCTGAAAGTTTTTCAAGTGTTTGGATCTGATTTTGCATCAACATATTTCCTCTTTGTTGCTGATCATCCTTTTATGAAACAAATTGGTCTCCTAGAGAGACACCATTCTCTTGTAGTCATTTGTCCTTCCTCCTGGAACCTGCAAAAAAAACTAATACTTCTTCTGCAATGGAATGTAATATTATTAAAGGAGAGAGGTGATCAATCTCTCTAGTTATGATATTTACACACAAAACAAAGAATTTGTATTAATGAAACAAGTTCTCAAAGGAAAAATAAAAAGAATTTATATCTGATCTGGAATTAGTGCCTCAAGTTGATGTTGCTTCTTTTCAGAAAATTATTTCATTATTTGCCATTTCAAACTCAAATGATGGATTTCTCATTGTATAGATCTTGTTGAGATCTTTCCAATGGTACTTAAATCATCAAAATCTGATTTTGTATGAAAACGTTAGGCTGATTTGAACAATGAGGTTTTTCTGGCTGCGGAATTGGACTTTAGCTGCAGAATGTGCACAGTTCTGTAGCTAAAAATCTTGGATACAAAGTTAGCCATTCATTTTTCATCATCAATCCAAAATTAATCAATACCTTCAAAAAAGTGAGCAAATAACTTGTTCATTTCATTGATTCAAAATTATTATTTTTTCTTGACATGCAGCAACTCAGTGTGGCGACTTAGTGATAACACTCAACTTGAATTCCCTTTGACCGGGGTCTTTTTCATCAAATTTGACCGAATGAATAGGACACCATCCATGTACTGACATTCCCCCAACTACCCATGTGGCTTGTTTTGCTTGATGACACCTGCAACCTAGAGTTTAACAAAACAACTGCGGAAAGTTGAGCCAGCTGCGGAAAGTTGAGCCAGCTGCGGAAAGTTAAGCCAGCTGCGGAAAGTGGCTGGAACAGTCAACCATCAGTTTTGAAATATTTTTTTTATTGTCTGCATTTAAGAACTCTGTGAATGGAGCAAAACAGTTTTATTGATGGACTTATAATTTTACAAACAACCTATAACCATGATCATAACTATTTGGCCCTTTCATAAACTTAGGCCCTTCCGATTCTGCCCTTAATAACCGACCCATCCTTTCCTTTGTTTAAAATTCAATCTAGAATTCAACTGCGTGTGATGGTTTAACAGAGGTAAGATGACTATGTTGCAAGGTTTATGGAAGAATAATGGTTGAAAATGAAAGATGGATATGGGTACGGGAGTGTTCAGGAGCTGTAAGCAGAAACAGAGGATGAGCAGCCGAGATGAGTTCACAAAATGAAATGGAGACGTATGCGAACGAGGTGCAGCTTTAACACAATGGTAGGGTAGTGAAGTGGAGTTGGAATTTTTGAACTGAACGACTGCGTGAGAGACGTTACACGTTGATGAAATGGTTGCGCAAAGTACGGTGGAGAGGAGCCGTATGAGTTTTAAACACGTCTTTGTTGCTGGTCGTGAAACTGAAACACAGTCACACGTTGCATGGGACTGTTAGTTATTAAAGACATGTAATTAAGCTTGAATAACAACACATAGTTGATTCCTATTTGGATTTCTCTTCCTCAGGCACGCGGAATTGAATCACACATCAAACTATCAGTTAATTAACTCAAATTCCGTTTTTCTTCACGCGGCGGCAAAAAAGAGGCTCCAAAGAACTGAGGATTTCTCCCAGACCGCCACAAATCTCTTCAAACGGTTTCTGGGTTATCTAATTAACTCAGCTGGCGAAAAACCCCATGTTTTATTTTCTTGAAATTCGCCTTCGTTTGGGTAAATCGAGCATGTGAAGTTTGACGATTTTTTGATGTTTACGTTTTTCCTGAGTTAATTTTTTTTTTCACTGTTCTGCATTTGTTGCACTCGGCTGTAAGATTGAATTAGAGGTAAGACAATAGATCTTTGTTTTGACAGTGGTAGTGTGCAAATTGTTGATCCTTATTGGAAATCTGTGTGGGAGACAATAAATTCCAATCCAACCACAGGAAAGACACACCAATAAAGAACGCACTATTTGAAGAATCATGAAGCCATTTCATAAAGAAGAGTGAGGAATCGCTGAACAAAACCATGACTGAGAGACTTCGCATGGGGTTTGTGATGTTGAATGAACAATTGACATGTTGAAGCCATGGAAATCATATTGCAAGGTTAGCGATGCATTGGTTCGACTTATTGGCAACATGAGGGATCCATACAAAGTGGACATGAAACTCTTGTGGATTGTATTACGGGGCAAAGATATCATCAATAAAGACCACAGGAGTCGTGCATTCAAGAATGGAGTTTTCAGGAATTGGGTGGTCTCCTTTGTTATGATCATTAGATTTCTGCTGATTTTTGTCTACACAACAAACAAACCAAAAAAAACGCATGCACAGGGATAAACAGTACACAATGTTGTTGCATATTGCTGCTCTCTCTCTAATTTCAGAGCCTACACAGAGATGAAAGAATTGATTTGGTGTTGCTGTTTACAAGAGACATAAAAACAACTAAAGGAGACGTAATGCTTTTGCAGGTTCGTTTTAAAGCCAAAGCTTGATCAGGGAGGCAATTTTTTTTTTTTTTTTTTTTGGAAGCCACAGTGGAAGCTAGGATTGAAGATAGCCATAGATTGTTTTTCTCTTCTTTTTTTTTCTCTGAAATTGTAAAATTTTATAAAAAGGATTAATGATTTTCAATTTCAAGCAGCAAATACTTCAAGAAAAACATGCTAAAAATAGGACTTTGACTGAGGTCTTATGCTGGTTTTTCATCGATTTGAGCTGGGTGACTAGGATAGGATCCATGTCGAGACAATTCTGGAGATGCCCATGTGGTCGATTTCTCCATTGGACGCTTGTAACCTGCTAAACCTTGAAATAGCTGCGGAATTCTCAACTAGCTGTGGAATCAGGGCACTTTACGTAGCTAAGTTGCAAAACCTTATTAGAACAGGATACAGTGTTTTGAAGACCACTACAAACCATAACCAGACAATTTTGGACAATTTGAACCTATAAAAGCAGTTGAGTTTCATTTTTTCATTTTTTTTTTTTTGAATCAATTGAAATGATGAAGTTTATTTTGTCTCCTCTTTTTTTTTCTTTTCTTTTTTTTTTACATAACAATTCTTTTTCTGATCCTCCAGATCACACAAAGTGCAGGAGGAGAGCATACTCAAGAATTATTAATTAATTTTTTTTACTTAACAATCATTTTTCTGATCCTCCAGATCACACGAAGTGTAGGAGGAGAGCATACTCAAGAATTATTAATTTATTTTATTTTATTTTATTTTTTTTTTTTTTTTTTTTTTTTTCGGATGTAAGAAATAAGGTCTCCTAATTACACTTCCCCAGCAACGGCGCCAAAATTTCTAGTCAATTTAACGTCTTAAATTGCTTTACATAAATTATCAATCCGGGTATTGTAAACTGATGAAGTGTGGTGCACCATATGTGCTTAGTTAACCTTTTTCTTACTTCGTTGTTTTATAGATTTTATTTTGTTTTGGGGTTTTGTTTTTGTTGGTTTCCTAAAGTGTCTAATGCAAATGGAAATCCTATTCTAAGGTCTTAAGAATACTTTTAAAGGACAAGTATGGATAGAGATTTCAAGACAAGGCCTAAGGCCTAAGTCCCTAATGGTAACTTCCAAAACTTTAGCACTTCAAAAGATCTCAAAACATGTTATTGGTGGAATTAGTACTTGAACAAAAGTGTAAATATGCAGCTACTTCAATCAAAATGGAATGAAACAACAAATCAATGAGCTAGTGACTATGAAACCCAGTATCCTTTCTGTTGTATGAAAAAGAAAGTAAAAACTGAACTTAAAGCAACTCAAAGACTGAAAGCAAAGCAACTAATTCATCACACTACTTCAACTCTTCTGATCCTTTACCCTTCAGCTCAATCTACCTTATGGGAAGCAATCATGAACAGGTTAAGCAATATGATATCTCAATTGCAAGAAATTAAATTGCATAAAGGAAAGTAATCACACTACTTCAACTCTTCTGATCCTTTACCCTTCAGCTCAATCTACCTTATGGGAAGCAATGAAATGACATAATGAAATCAAAGCAAAATTTACAAAATGAAATCTACTCTACCTTACATTCTAATATACTCCATGAAATCTACTTCACATCTCCTTCCATGTTGAGAACATCAAAACTTTATTCAAATTCTTCAAAATTACAAAGTACAACAAAGCTCTCCAAAGCTTTCAAAAGCCATTAAGGAAGAACTACAAACTCCAAGCTAAAGAACTCACAAGCTAAAAGACTAATAAGCTAAGCTCTCAAATGAAGGAGAGAGATCTCCTATTTATACAAAAAGATGAGAAGCCATCTCATTAATTAGAATCCATGAATCTCTCCCTCTACCTCTAGAGTCCTAATCAAAATAGGAACGGATAAGACACATGTCTTCTTAGAGTTACAATACAATTATGAGATGTGACACATATCCTCATGATCCCATGATTCTTTCCACTCAAATTCGAATTTGGCCTTAGAGTGCCACATAAGAGTCTTCTAGAAGCCTCCTTTCAACCTACACATGTCAACAATCTCAACCCATTTGTTAGGTATAAGAATATGCACATTATTTTCTAATGTTTAACCACAAATTCACTTAAAAGGCTTAGAAATAATAAAGATTGGAAAAACATAAAGGTGGCCCAATGATAATGAAAGTGGGATGAATGTGGTGACATAGTAGTGAAATGGAGGTGAAATGGAGGTGATATAATGGACATAATAGTGAAAGTGTAATGGAAATGAATGACATTTTCAAGACTCAACAACCGCGTTGATGAAATTTCCATAATAGGTTGTTTTCCTGATTGTTTTCCATGGGAACTAGTAGGTGGTTCTATCCCTATGGGAATTAATGGGCTGGCTGCCCTTTGACGTCTCGGACTCTTAATGATCTCTTCAATAACTTCCTCTTCAAGTAGAGGATTCACTTTCTGCCTTTTTTCTTCTTGCTTTTCTGCTGGCCCACTTACTGGTGTATCCTCTTCCTGGTCCCTTTTTCTGCCCTTCTCCTCATTGAGAGGAGTTTACAATGCTAGAACCTCTGGTGCATGGGTTTGGGCATAAGGAATTTTCCCTTGGCCTTACTACTGTGATGATGTAGGCTGATCTGTGACCTCTTGTTGTTATGAATGCGTATCACTTCTTTGCCTTTGGATGTTCCTGCAGGTGGGGTATCTTCTTGGGCAGGTGGTTGTGCAATTGTAGCAGAGGATGTACCCACTCCAATGTGTTGAGGCAATTTGAACGAGACCTATCTAAAATAGTCCAGGTCAAGAATTTTTTCAAGGTTTTTCATTGCCTACTCCATTCTCTCTTCCTCAGTAATCTGTTCTACCAATGTGCCTTCTATCCATTCATCTTGGTTAGCATACTGTTCTATACCAAGGATTCTACAATGCTCATAGCCTGATAGCCTATATTTTGTCTTTCTATCATTAATAAATCCCTGTGGGTCATAGGGTACCCACCAGAAAATCCTCTTTAGTTTCAGCTGCTCACTTAATATCTGTTCAACATCTTTCCACCCTTTATTTTTGTTAATGATGAGGGGGCCTCGTTGGTTTTTTAGCTTCAGCCGAGCCTTTTTCTTGGATTCATAAAAATGAGTCAAATCTGAGCTAATAAACTGCCTAAAGTATTCAAGGACAAATAATCTCATAGGCATGTATCTTGGTAGCTTGTAGGGGTATAACTCACAGCCATAAATCCTGATTTCTGTGTGATTTTGGTAGAAGTACCAATCACCTATTTTATAGCTCTTGGACAGCTGCAAGATTTTCTGCATTTCAGCTGTGAGTCTGGGAGGGGGACTTCTCATCAGCAGAGATGAGACTGGATATATGAATAGATCAATGAACTCACAATAAGTATAAGGAGATTTATGGACTACATGGAAGACTGGGGTCCAAAATATGACAGATCTCCTTTCTCCTTTTTCATCCAATTTCTTGCTAGGGAACTGAAAACTATCTATTTGATAGTATAAGAACAGATGATAGATATAGATTGTATACTTGAAAACCCCTTCCCTATTTAGGCTCATGAATTTCTCATGGATTTTGTTGCTAATCAAGGTAGCAAAGTCAAACTTGATGGAAGGAGGGTGTCCTAGAATGAATATAGACATCACAGCTAGAATGGTTTCATCAACATACTCACTTGTTCTAAAACCCAGGACATAGGATATCATGTCAATGACAGTTCTTCCCACTTCATTGAAATAGACCTGGTGAAAAGGAGGTGAGTCTCTGGGCTGGGAGTCTGGGCTCATGAATAAATTAGTAATTTGGCCTATTTTAGCGGAGGATAGTCTGGAGCCTTGGTCCAGCAAATGTTTCATAGACAAAGGAGTCAGAGGATGATTAGGCTTGAAACGCAGCATCTCATTTATTGAGTCAGGAGTGATATAGAACAGGATAGTGCCATTTGGGGACATGACTGCCCTTTGAGTGGGCTCATAGTTAGCACAACAGAGTCGGATTATATCAAGAAACACATTGACTGATAGAAGATAATATCTGGGTAGATTGGACTCCCAGATGCCATAGAGGTCAGTCTTGTCTAGATAGCTATTTCTAATTTCACAAAAGGTTTTCAGATGGTATTTGATACCCCTTAGGTGTTGTATTTGGAAGTCCCTTTCAGCTAAGGGAAACCATTCCAACTCCTTGTGTGGTGCATTCAAGGGGGAAACATTAAGGGCAACTGGAGTTTCCATTTTTCACCCTCTGTGATTATTTAATTTATAATTTAGAACTTTCACAGCAACAGTAGATAAAATATGAGTTTCTGGAGCTATGTGTGGAAATTGCAGGTCAAATTGAGTTTTAATTTTAGCTAGATGGAGGATTTTGCAGAGGGAAATAAGTTCTGAGAATTTTCTCGGGAAAAATGGGCCAAATAGAGGTTAAAATGCAGAGGTTTGAGGCGACAATGTGTTTTTCGTTATGGAACTCTGGTTTTTTGCAAGGAACGGATAAGCTATTTTTGCAGAAAAATGTGAAAAGCAGGGATAGCTATGGTGTATTTTCTAAGAACTGTCGATTGGATTTGCATAATTCTTTGGCTCGATGGATTTAACTCAGAGAAAACCGGAACTACATATGGTTTGAGAGAAATTGAGTAAATACCTAGTTCAATGGGATTTCTGTGAAAAATGCAGGTGGCAGAGCGAGCTGAGGGACCGAGCAACGGAGTTGAATTCCCTGGTTGGTGGACTATGTAGTAACAATGGTGTTTTGGTCGTTGAAAACTATGCAAATAGCGCGTAGAGCAAACAAAGTGAAATGTGTAAAAATGACACTTTAATGGTTTTTTTGACGAAAATTCAGATTTTGGTGGGTTTTTGGCATGCTTTGGTTGGCTGAAATCAACATGAAGACATATTTGTTAGGTAGCGGGGGTACAGAGGTCGACTTTGCAGTGACATGGTGGACATGGCGGACGATACAAAGGCGGGGTGGTGGGTGACATGTCTGCTGACGTGAGGGTGATGAGCGGGTGACATCGGCGGGGCGGGGGCATAAGCGGTAAGTGGTTTGGCCCCTGCACTGCCTTTGGGAGAGAGTGGTTTTTTTAGAGGGGCAGTGATCATGCCGGGTGCCTAATGTGTGTCTCGTGTACGGCGGAAATACCGCCCATCCCCCCAACGCTATCATTCGGCATATGGGGGCTCGCGATATGGATGAGGACTGTCTGATCTGGGGATCGGATCCGATGGCTGGCGGCACGATAAGCTAGTGGAAGGGTAATGTACAGGGCCCGCTATAATATTTCATGGCTTTATAAGGTTTTGCGGAGTATCGTAGTGTATTGCGATTTTGGGTTTAGTGGGTTGGTTATTTAATTAACCAAGTGTTAATTAAATTCCATGGTATATGTATGCACGGGGAGGGTTGTTATAAGGTTCCAAGTGAACCTATAACTCCCGAAATATTATAGTATATGGCTATATTAAGCCGGGGGTTGGGATATTATAAAGTTTGGGATTTTTATGGGTTTTATGTATAATAGGAGCGGGGAAAGCTTTTTAAATAAGAGCTATATAATAAAGTTAAAATGTTAATATGGTTTTATGGGTAGTAAACACTAAGTTTATAAGGTAACAACTTAGGTTTTTAGGGAAATGAAAGTTAAATGGAATGATTATTTTTACACAAGAAATGTGGCTTGTTTTGACTAAGTAAATATAGAGTTCCACTTAGTATGTCTCATAAAATGAAATGAACTAGGACCATTGAGCAAATCCCAATGTCCTTGAGGGGATGTTAGTAAGTGTTCATGGGGAAATGAGAGGGGGAATTAGTCATGTTTCAACTGAATTGCAACCACCTTGCTATGGTATTTGTGACATTCATGAGATAAATCAAATTCAACAAGACAAAACTGACCACCAACCTGCTTATGCAACATCCACCTGCCTACCCAGCCTAATACACCTAACATTTTTTCTTCCTTTGATTGGGTGCATTTGAACTAGCAAACCCTTTCTCTTTTGTTTTTCTTTTGACTGCCCTCCTATCTAAGTCTGCCCTTATCTCTTCCAGGGCTCAGATTTAGCTGTTGAGACCCTTTGCTTCTCTGCCTAACTAATGATCTGCCAAGCTTGAATTGTTGGAGCAGATCTTATTCTCTAGTTCTACAACAAGAAATTTAAACATGAACTGGCCAAGATTGAGCTACTGGGCCATCCATGAGGTGTGACAGAAGCCACTGATTGCATATTCTGGACTTATTTGCAAAAAATAGGATAGTAGTGGCATTTTGACTAGCCACTTTCCTAGTCTTTCCTTTGGGGTTAATTTTCTTTGTTTTCTTGCCCAATTCATTCCTTTTACCCTTTGATTTCTGTTTTAGGGCATACCCTCTTTACATTTTTTAAATTCTTGATTTTTTGAAAATATGGAATCTTTACAGCATGGAAAGGATGATCATATTTGGCATTTCCACAGTCAATCATGAAATATGACACCTATTGGTATAAGAACCTAGCAGTGGCTCCACTTGGGGATGTCTTTTCCAGGTGAAAAGCCAAGAACAACAGGTCAGATGGCCTTATATTCAATTCTTGCTGCAATCTGAAATTCCCGTATGTTGTAAACAAACAAATTGTATCTTTGTGACATATACACATTTCTCATGAGCTGGCTTGAACAATTACAACTCTGCATCTGACAGTTTGTCTGAGTATTTGTGATCATGTTTATAGCTCCCAAGTTTTCTCCTTAAGTCTTCCAATAGGCTCAAAATATCATATAAAAAGTAACACAATTCTTGCTTTTCTCCTCAAAATTTGCTGCATCATACTCCCTATCTTATTGCTGTAAAAACTGTTGAAAATAGACACTATTATGTACAAAATACAATCCTGATATGTTAACAAAGAGGATCAAAATAGTGCTTGAGCATCCGACCATTGACTGGCCCATCCTCTACTTCTGTACCATCTGGGCTTCTCAGAAAATAAGTGTTGTTTCCTTGTACAACCTAGATGACAAAAGGTCCTTTCCATAGGAAATCAAATTTGCCATGTTTTCCTTTATCTTCCCTTCTAGAATCCCACTTCAGCACTTTGTCTCCTATGAAAAAATCCTCTGCTTTTGTCCTTTTGTCAAAAATATTTTTCAGTTTCTCCTGTAGAACCTGAGATCTGTGATACACTTCTTCCCTAGTCTGCTGCAAGTGAATTGTCTGATTGATTCTTCTCTGAATGTCATTGGGTTCTGCTTGTATTTCTTGCAGTAATTTTATCATAGGGATTCCCAAGGATGAAGGGAATACAACCTCCATGCCATAAACCAATTCATAGGGGCTTGTCCCAATAGATCTTTTTGTAGATAGCCTGTCTGCCCACAGTGCATTAATAAGCTTTTTGTGCCAATTCTTTTTGTTTTCTTCCAATACTTTCTTTATGATGTTGATAAAGCTTTTATTGGATGACTCGGCTAGACCATTACCTTGAGGGTAATATGCTGTGGAGTGGCCCAAGGTAATGTGGTACTTGTGGTAGAAATTGATCATTCTTTTGGATTTAAAAGCAGCAGCATTGTCTGTTATAATCTTTTCCGGACAGCCAAATCTAGAAAGAATATTGGTTTCTAAGAATTGCATGATGATTGAGTCATCGACTTGCTACCAAGGGATGGCCTCTATCCACTTGGTGAAGTAATCTGTGGCAATTAAAATCCACTTATGTTGGCCAGAGGAAGAGGGGTGAATCTCTCCAATGAAATCTAAACCCCATTGTTGAAATGGTCTTTCAGTGGGAATGGGTTTTAGGGGTAAAGGTAACAGTTTTCTCTTGCCTTCAAAGATTTGACATTTATGGAAAGAAACTACAAATTTCTTGACATCAGCAAATAGGGAGGGCCAATAAAACCCAACTCTTAGAATTTTATCAGCTGTTGACTTCCAATACAATGTCCACCATAGTCCTCTGCATGAAATTCCTTGAGTACTTTGTCAGTTTTATCTTGCGTTAGGCAATTCAGCAAAATACCTTCATGATTTTTCAAAAATAAAACATTGTCTAGTATACAAAACTTTGAAGCTTTCATTTTCAAGAATCTCCTTTTAGTTCTGGATAACCCTGGAGGAGCTTGCAGGTTTAACAATACATAAATTATATCAGCATACCAAGGTGATTGTAAGAAGGCTTGATTGATCTGTGGAGTCGCCATCTCTTGTTCATTATCCGGTTCATTGATGTCAAGGGCTTGAAAATTGGTTTTAGTCATTAGTTTGGCTGATCCTTGTCCTTTTATTAGTTTTGTTGGCTTGATTTCAATGTCATATTGCAAAATGTTAGCTATCCATTTGCGTCTTTTTCCTTCAATTCCTTCTTGAGTCAGAACGTCTTTGACCACGGCATTTGGGACATAAGCTATCACATGAGAGTATAAGATATAAACTCTGAAATCCTTGATGGCCTTTATAAGGGCATAAGATTGTTTTTCCATGATCTGATATTTGAGTGGTGATCTCTAAGCGCTTTGCTGAAGAAAACAATGGGCTTCTCGCATCCTTGGTCATCTTTTTGTAATAGGACAACAACAATAGTATGCTCAGATGCAAAGGAAAAGATTATGAAGTATCTATCAAACTTTGGGCTTGTGAGGACAGGTGTTTTGGTTAAAGCTATTTTGATATCCTCAAAGGCTTGTTTAGCTTCTATCGTCCATTTGACTTTGGAGTCTTTCTTCAGCATGTTATTCAGAAACCTTATTAGTTCAGCCAAGTTGGGTATAAATCTTCGTAGGAAATTGATCTTTCCTAAAAAAGATTGTAGTTCTTTGATGTTTCTTGGGTGAGGCACTTGGGGAATGGCTTGTATTATGTCTGGGTCAATTCTGATGCCATTTTTTGAAATTATGTGACCTGATAGCTTGCCTTCTTCTAGGACAAACAATGATTTCTTTAGGTTCAATGATATGCCATATTTTCTGTAAATTAGGAATACTTGTCTTAAATGTTCTAAATGTTCTTGATATGATTTGGAAAAAGCAGTGAGATCATCAAGATATATGACTAGGAAGTCATGGATCTCTTTTGCAAAAGTTATGTCCATTGCTCGTTGAAATGTGGCCCCTGCATTTTTAAGTCCGAAAGGAATTTTTACATATTTGAAGGTTCCCCAAGGTGTTGTAAAGGCAGTTTTGTCTTGATCATCCGGGTGAACTAAGATCTGATTAAATCCTGAGAATCCATCTAACAGTGAGATCCTAGAGGCTCCTACTACCCTTTGTAAGATGTGATCCATTTTTGGTAAGGGGTAGTGGTCTTTGAGAGAGACTTTATTCAGATTTCTTAAGTCAACACACAGTCTTATCTCTCCCGTTTTCTTCCTAGTAGGGACTAGATTTGAAATCCATTCTGAAAATCTAATAGGAGCAATTATTCCAGCTTGGTACATTCTTTTGACTTCCTTTTCAATGAGAGGAAGGAGGACTGGATTAACCCTTCTCAGCTTTTGTTTAAAAGGCTTTTGATTTTCTTTTAAAGGTATTGTGTGTTGGATGACCGAAGTATCATAGGACTTGAGGTCCTCATAGCTCCATGCAAAGACATCTTGAAACTCTTTAAAGAGCTCAATGTATTTCAGTTTTTGGTTGGGAGGCAAGGCTTTGGACAATTTTATCATTTTAGGGTCCTCTACAGTTCCTATATTACAGTCCTCAATTTCTGCATTTAAAGGTTGCATTTTTTGCTTTCTTGGTATATCATTTGAATCAAAAATATCCTCCAAAGGAGTTAGGCCTGTGGGCAAAAAATTATCCTTCAACTCAATTACTTCAGATTCTCCCTCAACAATTTCATCAAGGTCCATTTGCTTCAACTCTTGTAAATTTTTGTTGGAAAAAATTGTTGGATGCAAAATCTGATTTGTTGTTTCAGCTGATATATTTTTCTCAATTTTGTCTATTTGTTGTTGATCACAAATGGTGCTTGTGTCTATGTTTGTGCTTGAGAATTCCTCTTTCAAAGTCAAGAAATTATTGATTTGTGTATCATTTTCAAACACTTGCCAATTTTTTACATTATCTGGAACAACAGGTCTGTGTTTAATTTCAGTAGTGAAGTGGTGGTTAGGCTCAAATGGCAACTTGCAAGTGCTGGAAAAAGTTGCCAAACTATGTGCGTGTAAATTATGGTTTATTGGAATTTTGGTGAGCTAGAATTCTAAGAAGGTGTTAAGTATTTCAATTTCTGCCCCTTTATAAGCTCTTAGCCTAAGATCATTTGTAACAAAGTTTCCCTTTATCTGTTGGATAATCAAATCTAAGTCTCCTAAAATTGAAACTTTAGCTGCCCCTAGCTTTCTAATCAGTTTGAGTCCCAGCAAAAGGGCTTCATATTCGGCCATATTGTTTGTACATCTAAAATTTAGCCTATATGCATGTCCTTGAGCAAGGTCATTTTGCATGTTCCATATCCAAATCCCTGCCCCTGCTCCCAATTTATTCATTGACCCATCAAACTCTAAGTACCATAAGATTTCTTGATTGTAACTAGCCTTAGGAGTTTTGGAAACCGTCTTAATGGGCAGATTTGGATTTTGTGAGTCATATGGTTTGGCTGGTTTATTTGCTGCATCAGTTACTTCAATAATTTTCAGATCTTGAGCAGTGGATTCTTCATTCATGCCTCTTGCTTGTGCTAATTCTAGCAACTTGCCCTCAGTTTTGGGGCACATCTCAGCATTGTATAAGATAAACGAATCCATATCCGAATGCATGGAGTAAATGGGGAAGTTTTGGGGTTTCTCTTGACTGTTGACCACGTACTTCATTAATGTTTCCTAGTATAATCTCTTTGGCTGGCGAAAGACTGAAATGGTGGAATAAGACATATCTAGTTGTAAAGATCCTTGGAGTTTTGCACCCCAAGATCTGGATAAAAGCATGCCATATTTAGGTGGGATATCAGCTACCACCACATCCATCAAAATTGTCTTGGCAGGGTATTGCACTAGAGATACACACAAATCTTTGATTAGGCCTAGACACCTAACCTGGCTGGAATCAAATGAAACAAATCTTTGTATGGCCTTGTGATGTCTAGGTCCAATCTTTCCATCACAGATTTAGGCATCATATTATGGGAAGCTCCTGAATCAAACATTGCATTATGCAACACTTTGTCATGAATGTTTAAGCTTAGATAGAATGGAGGGACTCCTCCATCTACTGTTTTACCATTTGCCTCAGGACCAAAAATTAGTTCTAGTTGGTCATCTAAAACATTGACTACATCTCTATTCTCTGATGTTTGAAGTGACCTACTGATTTGTTCTATGTAAACTTCATGTTTAGCCAATTTGGACAGTTGAATGACTATTTTCAGTTTGCCTCTTTCTGTTTCTAGGTTGAAGGGTTTTTCCACTTGAATTTTTGTATTCCAGGTAGCAAGGTTTTCCTTTTTCGCTGTGTTTTCAGTGGTTTTTTCTTCATTATGAATGTTGTTATGAACTAAAACTGCTCTAAAATTGTTTTCAGGAGAGCTGCTTACATTTTCTTTTGGAGGAAAGGATGTGGATGGTTGGTTACTTGATGGTTGTAAGTCTGATATATCCTCAACCGTGGGTTCTTTTGGGTTGAGGTCTGTTTTAACAGGGAGTTCTGTCAGGGCAGCTTTATCCTTAGCTCTCTTAGGCTACTTGGTATCTTTCAGCTTGCTAGGTTCAGGCACATCTACCGTTCTGCTTCTCAATTTGTATTGTTTATGGACCTCATAGACAGCTGCGTCATACCCTTCTCTGAAATCAAATGATTCTTCAGATTTGGTTTGAAATTGGTTGAAATTATGAGCTTCTTGGTCATCTTGTGTTAAAAAGATTTTTTGTTCACTATTCAAACCCATTAGGTTGATTTGAGTATCCTTTGTTGGCTCACTAGAGGTTGAAGCCTCAACATAGTTCTCTTGAAATGGAGGTCTGATATTCTGATCAGGGCCAACCTTCCTGGTGTTAGGATTTTGACTTTTTCTAAAGTTTGGATTTCTAGTGGTGTTACTTGGTTGACCTTCCCAAGAAGATTTTCTTTCAATGGTTTCCACTTTATCACCCAGTCTATCCATGCCTTTGATGATTGCATCTAGTTTTTTTTCAAATGTTGAAGGCTCTTCTTTGAAAGTAGTCCTCCTTTCAGCTCTAGCTTGGGCTCTTTTAGAGATTAGATTTTCCTCTACACTAACAGCTATGATTTGCATGTCTTCTAAGCTGGTAGGAGCTCTTTCTCTCAGTTGATATGTCATGTCAGAGTCAAATCCATATGGGAATTTGATCAAGGCTAAGTCAGGTGGAGGTCTAAGGTTCTGAGGGATAGCATTGTACACATTGTTGAATCTAGCACAATAATCTTGGACAGTTTCTTGTGGGCCTCTTTTTAAATTGTCATACTCTAATAGGATATGCAGTGGGTCCTTCTTATTTTCCCATCTGTTCATAAAGGTTTGGTACAGGGCATCCGGATCAGCAATTGTGTTTGCAGCAAGTGCCCTAAACCAGGTCCATTCATTCTCACATCGTTATCATCAATTTCATAGTTCTCAAAGTAGTCCATCATTTTCTTAGTATGTTATTGGGCTGTATAGGAGCCAGTACCATCAAAATATGTAATTTTTCCTTGATAGTCTTGAGGCATAGCCCCTGGATTTGCAGGCAACTGCAAGGGAGCATATCGGTTTGCCATATTTACAGGTATAAATGGGACAGCTGGAAGCACAGGGATAATAGCTGAGATAAACAGAGTGGATGGAGGAGTGGAAAAGGTGCTTTGGAGTGATGATGGTGAACTGGAAGAAGGTGTACCAACAGTAGAAAGGACTGCTGGTTTTCCAGGAGTAAGCTCAAATTTGGTAAGGTTTTGCTGCAGTATATCAAGGTTTATATCAGGAGAATTCTCTAGACTATCTTGTCTTTTAAGATTTTTAGAGATCAAGTTAGGGTTTTCAAAAATAGCTAGAGGGTTAGGATCAGGATTTCAACTAGTATAATGCACTTTATTCTTTGGAGCCAGCTGCTAAATCTGTTTTTGGTATTTTCTGGAAATGTTTAAAGGACACTATTTTTTACAATATTTTTCTAGGAAAATATGAATCGTAAAAGTCCTGGATTTTCCTAAAGATATTTTGAAAACAAGAGGAAACTGATCAAATTTTTGAGACAGTTGTTTAAAGCCTAAAACTAGACCGGAGATTGATTGAAGCAACTTTTATTTACTCCTGTAAATGCACAACAAAATAGTTTCAAAGGCTCCATCTGTAGCTTTAGAAAATAGACAACAGTAACAAATAGTCATTCAGGCTCCATCTGTATCTTTAGAAAATAGACAACAGTAACAAACAGTCATTCAAGTCCCCAGTGGAGTCGCCAATGATGTTATCACTCAGGTTGTTCCCCAGGAAGATTCTAAGGAGGGAATACAGCTGAGGTAACCACTAACCAGTCTTTTAGCTACAGATTCTAGCCAATATGCAACCAGAGAGGGATCTCTCTTTGTGATTTAGCTTTTTTTTGCTATATGTTAGGCTAGTTATGAGGCACAAGTGTTTGTTTGGTGTTTGGAAGGTGAATTTCAATAAAAAAGAGCTTCAAAATATGAGAAGTTCAGACCATTGGGTTAATGGAGTCAGTGAAAATGAATTTCTGGGTATGGTTTCTTAGGCAAAGGAGGAACTATAGAGCAAGCTAATTAAACACAGAACAATTTTCAAGCTGTAAAGAGATGAAATGAAGTCAGGGAATGAAAGGCAATTAAGAATCTTTCATTATGCTAACAGAGGGAAAATGAATAAATATTACCAAGGAGTAGTTAAGAATTCCTTAATTATATTTAGAGTGTAAGAACCAGGGAGATAAGAGCAGTCAAGAATTCCTGCCTATGCTAGTCCTGAAGAAAACATAAAAATTGACAAGAATTGAACACAGAGTACAGTCAAGTAAATTCTGGGTTATTCTTTTTTCCTGCAATTAGAACATGATATATAGATGATATATAAACACAGGAATAATAAAACAAAAGTTAAAGGACTTATTGATCCATGAGGTAACATGAGAATTATGCAACATATTCTTTTGCCATTAATTCCACAATTAGCAAGTTCATCGACAAAGCATTCCAGTAGTCTTTATTCTAAAGAGTTCTCAAAATTTATAGCGCAGGTCCAGAATGATATTCATGAATCAACCCCCAATACATTCCTAGGGGAGGTATTTATACAAAGATGGTACAAAATATCTCATAGGGAAAATATCAGGCAATAAATTTATCCATCTTCTTCTTCAACGACAATAAATGACATTGAAAACAGAGCGTAATCAGTGTAGAAGTAACTTCCGCTGTACTGGCTGCCTTAGGTGGTCTGCTATATTTGACTTTTTGACTGAATAAGTCGGCTGGTAGCTGTCTCTTCAATTTGCATTCCTGTATGGCTGTCACGACCCTGTCATCTGTGCTTGATTCTGCCTTAACGCATTCAACGTGAATTCCTTCCTTTGTTATTTTCATTTTCTGACAGGTGGCCCGTACATTTGAATTTTGATTATATGCAGATGATCAAAAAAGAACAAGCACAAAAACTACCTTGGTAAAACCTCCAGCATGCTCTGCCACCATTGGTCTCTTTATAGTTTTATCAATATTTCATCAGCTTCAGTGTACCTGTAGAAATTGGGTGGGACTTCAAAAAGATGTGTTATTTCATGTTCAATATAGAACAAATTTTCCAATTTTTCATACAAGCTTTGTCTAGAGGGAGGCACTATGTCTTCTGAAGTGCTTGATGATGCTCTAATCTGATTTGCAACATATGTGTTTACCCTGTGAGCATACTATTCATGTGTTAGCAGTCTCTAATTACCTGTTAACAAGCTGGGTAGACCCCTTTGCTGCAAGGCTGTAAAATTTTCTGTAAATGCATTTATTTCTACCTATATTTCTTGACACTTTCTCTCCAGATTTTGCACAAAACTCTTCATAGTCAGCACCTTTTTAATTGTCAAAATTGTACCTGTTTTGTCCTGAATATCTAGAGCTGCTAGTTGCTCTTTGGTATGAGTATTCAAAAAATGGATTAATATGTTGGCTTGTTCTAGCATGTTTCTTAATAATGCTTTGGCCTTTTGAGTCTCCACTCGGGCTATTTCTATCAATTCAATTTTCTCATGAATTGTTTGAATTGATCTCCATTGATCGATGATGGACTGGCCAATTTTAGTCCACAAAATTTTCTTGATTTCTGATAGGGTTTTATGAAGAGTAAGATATTTTTCCAAAGCTTTTACCTTGTTTTCCAAGGCCTTTACTTCTCTTGTTTTCTCAGCCACAGTTATCTTTGATTTATCATAGCTTACCTCCAACATGGCTAGTTTTTCGTTGGCATCCTTTAGCTTTTCCATTTGGAGTTCTAAGGCCTTTATTTCCTCCATCATCTTTTCCACGCTCATGCTGGCTGCTAGCACTGTTGTTTTTGCTACTGTAGTTGTTTCTGTAGCTGAGGTACTTGCTGTTGATGCTGGTGTAGTGGGAGGGACTGATGTTGTGGCTGTAGGAGGAGCAGTTGTAGATATTGGGGCTATTTGAACTGGCTGAGAGGCCAACTCTCCTTGTTTTTCCTGTAATGCTTTCTCCAAATCCTTCTCTGTTTCTACTAGTCTTTCATTCATTTTAATTAACAGCTCCATCATGTCTTCTTCTTCTTTTCCTTTCACCATCTCTATGGTCTGTAGATGTATAGTAACCGGTAGTTTTAACTATTTTTTGGGAGTAGCTATGTCATCCTCCTTTTTCTTTATCAGTGCTTTTATTGCCTTGGGGTCCTTGGGATTATGTCCCAGCTCAATAATGATTTCTTCTAAGGACTTTATTCTTTTGTCCTTGGCTAGAGACGATACCCTTTCCAATTCTAATTGAGCAGATGTATTGTTTAGTGAATTCTGCAATTGTTGAGCTAGTATGGCCTTATCTGCTAAGGTGGAATAAACCATTTCACCTGTTTGTTTGTGCAGCTCAACCTGGTCCAAAGGGTGAATGTCTTTGGCCATAGCCTATATATTTGTTCTAATATAATCAGCAGCTGACTGTGGTTGCTTCACTGTGGGTTTGAAATGACCCAAGATCAATTTTCCTTCCTTGATGTCATAGGCAAACATCAATCTCTGTTGCTTGGCCGGAGTCATTTTGAGGAACTGATCATAAAGCTGCATCCTTATTGGATCATTTTGTGCCTTGATCTCCATGAATGGCCTCTTAATATCTGAACTTTGTTTGCTTTGTGGCCGTGTTGATGAAATTTCCATAATAGGTTGTTTTCCTGATTGTTGTCCATGGGAACTAGTAGGTGATTCTGTCCCTAGGGAAATTAATGGGCTGGCTTCCCTTTCACTTCTCGGACTCTCAATGATCTCTTCGATAACTTCCTCATCAGGTAGAGGATTCACTTTCTGCCTTTTTGCTTCTTGCTATTCTACTGGCCCACTTATTGGTATATCCTCTTCCCGGTCCCTTTTTCTTCCCTTCTCCTCATTGAGAGGAGGTTGCAATGCTGGAATCTCTGGTGCATGGGTTTGGGCAAAAGGAATTTTCCCTTGGCCTTGCTGCTATGATGATGTAGGCTGATCTGTGACCTCTCGTTGTTCTGAATGCATCACTTCTTTTCCTTTGGATGTTCTTGCAGGTGGGGCATCTTCTTGGGTAGGTTGTTGTGCAGTTGTAGCAGAGGATGTACCCGCTCCAATGTGTTGAGACAATTTGAACGAGACTTATCCAAAAGAGTCCAGGTCAAGAGTTTTTTCAAGGTTTTTCATTTCCTGCTCCATTCTCTCTTCCTCGGTAATCTGTTCTACCAATGTGCCTTCTATCCATTCATCTTGGTTAGCATATTGTTCTATATCAAGGATTCTACAATGCTCATAGCCTAATAGCCTATATTTTGTCTTTCTATCATTGATAAATCCCTGTGGGTCATAAGGTACCCACCAAAAACTCCTCTTTAGTTTCAGCTGCTCACTTAATATTTGTTCAACATCTTTCCACCATTCCTTTTTGTTAATGATGAGGGGGCCTCGTTGGTTTCTTAGCTTCAGTCGAGCCTTTTTCTTGGCTTTGTAAAAATGAGTCAAATCTGAGCTAATAAACTGCCTAAAGTATTCAAGGGAAAATAATCTCATAGGCACGTATCTGGAAGCTTGTAGGAGGCGAGTCTCTGGGCTAGGAGTCTGGGCTCATGAATAAATTGGAAATTCGGCCTATTTCAGCAGAGGATAGTTTGGAGCCTTGGTCCAACAAATGTTTCATAGACAGAGGAGTCATAGAATGATTAGGCTTGAAATGCAGCATCTCATTTATTGAGTCAGGAGTGATATAGAACAGGATAATGCCATTTGGGGACATGACTACCCTTTGAGTGGGCTCATGGTTAGCACAACACAATCAGATTATATCAGGAAACACATTGACTGATGGAAGGTAATATCTGGGTAGATTGGACTCCCAGATGCCATAGAGGTCAGTCTTGTTTAGGTAGTTGTTTCTAATTTCACAAAAGTTTTGCAGATGGTCTTTGACACCCCTTAGGTCTTGTGTTTGGAAGTCCCTATCAGCTAAGGAAAACCATTCCAACTCCTTGTGTGGTGCATTCAAGGGTGAAACATTAAGGACAACTGGAGTTTCCATTTTTCACCCTCTATGATTATTTAATTTAGAATTTGGAACTTTCACAGCAACAGTAGGTAAAAGATGAGTTTCTAGAGCTCTGTGTGGAAATTACAGGTCAAATTGAGTTTGAATTTTAGCTAAATGGAGGAGTTTGCAAAGGGAAATAAAATCTGAGAAATTTCTCGGGAAAAATGGGTCGAACAGAGGTTAAAATGCAGAGGTTTGGGGGCGGCAGTGTGTTTTTCGTTATGTAACTCTAGTTTTTTGCAAGGAATGGATAAAACAGGCTATTTTTGCGGAAAAATGTGAAAAGCAGGGATAGCTATGGTGTATTTTCTAAGAACTGTTGACTGGTTTTGCACAATCCTTTGGCTCGACAAATTTAACTCAGAGAAAACCAGAACTACACATGGTTTGAGAGAAATTGAGTAAATACCTGGTTCAATGGGCGCTCTGTGAAAAATGCAGGTGGCAGAGTGAGCTGAGGGACCGAGCAATGGAGTTGAATTGCCTGGTTGGTGGACTGTGTAGTAACAATGGCGTTTTGGTCGTTGAAAACCATGCAAATAGCCCGCATAACAAACAAAGTGAATTGGGCAAAAACGATGCTTTAACGGATTTTTTGACGAAAATTTGAATTTTGGCGGGTTTTTGGCGCGCTTTGGTTGGCTGACGTCAGCATGATGTCATCTTTGTCAGGTAGTGGGGGTACGAAGATCGACTTGGCAGTGACATGGCGGACACGGTGGACGATACGGAGGCGGGGTGGTGGGTGACGTGTCTGCTGATGTGAGGGT
The DNA here is from genome assembly GCA_031772625.1 of Pinus tabuliformis. NCBI lineage: Eukaryota > Viridiplantae > Streptophyta > Pinopsida > Pinales > Pinaceae > Pinus > Pinus tabuliformis. The sequence goes on along the minus strand of CM062808.1, from coordinate 462,131,931 downwards.
GACGAGCGGGTGACGTCGTCGGGGTGGGGGCATAGGCGGTAAGTGGTTTGGCTACCGCACCGCCTTTGGGAGATAGTGGTTTTGTCAGAGGGGGAAGCGATCATGTCGGGTGCCTGACGTGTGTCTCGCGTATGGTTGAAATACCACCCATCTCCCGGACGCTATTGTTCGGTATATGGGGACTCGCGATATGGATGAGGAACATCCGATCTGGGGGATCGGATTTGATGATTGGCGGCATGGTAAGCTGGCAAAAGGGTAATGTACGGGTCCTGCTATAACATTTCATGGCTTTATAAGGTTTTGCGGAGTATCGTAGTGTATTTTGATTTTGGGTTTAGTGGGTTGGTTATTTAATTAACCAAGTGTTAATTAAATTCCATGGTATATGTATGCGCGGGGAGGGTTGTTATAAGGTTCCAGTGAACCTATAACTCCCGAAATATTATAGTATATGGCTATATTAAGCCAAGGGTTTGGATATTATAAAGTTTGGGATTTTTATGGGTTTTATGTATAATAGCGGTGGGGAAAGCTTTTTAAATAGGAGCTATATAATAAAGTTAAAATTTTAATATGGTTTTATGGGTAGTAAACGCTAAGTTTATAAGGTAACAACTTAGGTTTTTAGGGAAATGAAAGTTAAATGGAATGATTACTTTTACACAAGAAATGTGGCTTGTTTTAACTAAGTAAACACATAGTTCCACTTAGTATGTCTCATAAAATGAAATGAACTAGGACCATTGATAAAATCCCAATGTCCTTGAGGGGATGTTAGTAAGTGTTCTTGGGGAAATGAGAGGGGGAATTAATCATGTTTCAACTAAATTACAACCACCTTGCTATGGTATTTGTGACATTCATGAGATAAATCAAATTCAACAAGACAAAACTGATCACCAACCTGCTTATGCAACATCCACCTGCCTACCCAGCCTAATACGCCTAACATTTTTTCTTCCTTTGATTGGGTACATTTGAACTAGCAAACCCTTTCTCTTTTACTTTTCTTTTGACTGCCCTCCTATCTAAGTATGCCCTTATCTCTTCTAGGGCTCAAATTTAGATGTTGAAACCCTTTGCTTCTCTACCTAACTAATGATCTGCCAAGCTTGAATTGTTGGAGTAGATCTTATTCTCTAGTTCTACAACAAGAAATTCAAACATGAACTGGCCAAGATTGAGCTATTTGGCCATCCATGAGGTGTGACAGAAGCCACTGATTGCATATTCTAGACTTATTTGCAAAAAATAGGATAGTAGTGGCATTTTGACTAGCCACTTTCCTGGTCTTTTCTTTGGGGTTCATTTTCTTTGTTTTCTTGACCAATTCATTCCTTTTACCCTTTGATTTCTGTTTTAGGGCATACCCTCTTTACATTTTTTTAATTCTTGATTTTTTGAAAATATGGAATGTTTGCAGCATGGAAAGGATGATCATATTTGGCATTTCCACAGGCAATCATGAAAAATGACACCTATTGGTATAGGAACCTAACACCACCGACCTTGCTATTATAATATCCTATTGGGAAACCAACAACCATGATCATATCTCAATCAATCACTAAGATCATCATGACTCCATCAATTAACTTTTTTGGAAGTCTCTAGAGAAAAATCAATCTCCCTCAATTAATTTGATTTAATTAACCACTTTTCTTAAGTTAGACTTAGGAAGTATTTTAGTATTGATTAATTAGTTTAATTGAGGTGTTCTAAGTATTTTGTCATGGAACCTTTTCTAGCTTCTGGACATCTCATTTTCCTTATCCTCTTAAATACCATAGAGACTAGAACACCTGTCTAATGCTACACCAAAAACTAATAGCCAATGGAGACATTTATCAACTCAACTATGATAAAAATGGTATTTAAAAATCATTCTATAACTACTAAAAAAAATGGTAGAACAAACAAAGGTTTGGCATTTCCCTCTTCCTCCTCTACAATCAACAAGAATAAGATAAGAGGTATGCTAGCGGACCTAAAAATTTAGATCTTACATACCTTCACTTTGCAAATGGATACACTACAAATCAAGAGAAAACAAGAAGAACTTAAAAGGGCATTAGCTATATTTTTCCCTAAATGAACTAAAAGAAATCTTAGGAATGAGTGTCCTTTAGATGTCGTAAATATATGTTTTGTATGTGAAGAAAGTCACTCCACTGACAAATGTCCATATTTACCAGTTTTGAAAGATATATACCAAGGATCAGAAGGGAGCATTGAGCAACTCTTCTTTGCCAATCAAAATAGGACACAAGAGCCAAGGCAACATCAACAAGGTTTGAACTACCCATCTCCTTTTAATACAAATTACAATGCACATTTTGAACCTTGGTGTTCTCCTATTACTTCACCCTAGTGTATGCAAGTTCATGGCCTTATCCTCCCCAAAATGCCATCCCTCCTTTTCATCCATATCCACACCAACCTCCAAAATGGGGTAATCCATCTTCTAGATGGAGGTCTCAAGAATCCTAACCTCCTATCTTGATTCCTCCTCCTTGTCAACCATAAGTACCTAAAAATAATCCTCCAAAAAACCTCAGATGCCTACCTAACTGAACCAAAATCCCAACAACAAGCATCCTCAACTAGTCTACACTAGAGAAAATACCTATCCAAATTATGCTATAGAAATTAAAGATATTAACCTTAGGTCTAGGAATTTCCTTTTATATTCTCACCCACCTTCTCCAATAGAAAATCTAGAAGAAGAGAATGAAGATACCGCACCTTAATTCACTAAGCCTCCCTATATTTGAAGGTTGACCACTCATAAAGCACACACCCTAAAGAAAGCTAAACTTCTGGGAGAATTAAAAATGATGTGTGTTAAGATTCCTCTCCTTCAAGCCATCAAGGATGTTCCTATATACAATAATTTCATCAAAGAGGAATGTATTAGAATGCTATGAAGGAGAAAAATAGATGCCCCTACTATCAATGTCATAGGGAAGCTAGTTGATCTTATGCTTGGGAAGGTCATCATCCCAAAGTACTTAGATCTTGGGAGCCCAATAGTAGATGTCAAAATTAATTATATTTTAGTTCCTAACACTCTCATTGACTTGGGAGCTACAATAAATGTCATGACTAAGGAGACTATGCTTAAACTCAATCTCCAAGAATCCTTAAGGAGGACAACCACAATGCTACAACTTTCTAATAAATCCACAATAGCACTTGAATATGTTATAGAGGATGTTATAGTCTCCATTAATTCTTCGGAGTATCCCATATATTTACTTGTCCTTCAACCCAATACCAAGTTTATTGGATACCCTCTTATATTAGGAAGACCTTGGTTAGGCATTGTTGATGCCTACATCAACTGTAGGGTTGGAAATATGACTATCACTAATGGGAAATCTAAAAAACATCTTGTATTATATCCACCTACTCAACCCCTCATTGAGCATGAGTTTCCTATTTGGGTAGAATAAGAAGAATAAGAAGGTGATTCTTTTTATATCATCACCCTACCCTATATGTACATTAGAAACCACCATTGGCAGTCAAAAAATGGATGAGGATAATTTGATTGACAAATATCTACAAAATAAGTATCCTACTACCATGAATGTTGATGGCTTGAAATATGAATCTATAAGACAACCTGGTTCTGAACAAAATAATGTGAAAACCATAGAAATCAACCCTTTAAAAACCTTGAAAATCAACCCCTTTCTTTCAGTTGAACAAGAGGACAAATTGCTCACTATTTTGAGACAACATGTTGATGCATTTTCATGGGACTATTAATAAATGAATGGAGTGCATCCTTCTATATGAACTCATCATATATACATTAGGGAATGCCATAAAACTATTCCCCAACCACAAAGGTGAATGAAACCTTCATTAAAAGACATTGTTAAGGACGATTTGCAGAAATTGTTAGATGAAAGACTCATCTTTCCACTCTTAGATAGTGAATGGGTATATCCCTTAGTCATTGTCCATAAAAAGAATGGAAAATGGAGAATATGTGTTGATTACAAATATCTCAACAAAGCCACTAGAAAAGGTTATTTTCCCTTACCCTTTATTGATCAAGTTCTTGATATATTTGCAGGGAAAAAGTTCTTCCCCTTTTTGGATGGGTTCAGTGGGTACAATCAAATCTAGATCAACCTTGAATATCAATATAAAACCAATTTCACATTTCTATGGGGAACCTTTTCTTATAGTGTTCTTCCATTTGGTTTTTGAAATGTCCTTTCCACCTTAAAAAGGGCCATGCTAAGTATATTCTCCGACCTTATGCATGATTCAATGGAAATCTACATGGATGATTTTACACCCTATAAGAGGCTCTCTCCTACCTATGCCAATTTTTATAGAGGTGCAATGAGATGAACCTCTCCTTAAGCCATGATAAATGTTTGTTTTTATGAATGTCAAGATTTTTTTAGGGCATTTTCTCTCTGAAAAAGGAATCTAGTTAGGTCCTAACAAAATAGCCATCATAAAAAAGGTTCATGTTCCTAAAAAAAATAAAGATATTAGAAATTTTCTAGTCCTTGTTGGGTATTATCAAAGATTCATTAGAGATTTTAGTAGGATTGCTTCTCCTTTAGTTTCTTTCTTAATAAACATGCAACATTTTCTTCAAAAAAAAATATATGAGAAGGAATTTTAGGAAATTAAAGAAAAACTAATGACTCCACCCATCCTTAGAGATCCAAACAGTACTTTTCCCTTCCATATCCATACAGATGCATCAAATAAAGTAGTTGGGGTAGAAATGGGACACCTCAAAAGTAAACTTCCCTATGCCATCTATTTTATTAACAAAAAATTCTACAAAGTTGAGCTTAACTATAGTTATTGAGATATAACTCCTTCCTATACATTTTTTAAACTAATTTAGGCATTACATTAGTAGCTATCGAGTCTTTGTACACACTGATCATGAAACAATAAAATACTTAATGAATAAACCATATGTGAATGCTCACATAATCAGGTGGTTACTATTGCTACAACAATTTGATCTAACTATTGTTGATAAACATGGAAAGGAAAACATTGTTGAAATTTTTCTTTCAAGACTAATGTTGTCAACAGATGCTGAAGAAGTGGTGGATGACTAACTCCCTAATGAAATTCTATTTTCTATATCACTCTTATCTCCATGGTTTGTTGGTGTAGCCAATTTCTTAGTTTTTGAAGATTCTCTCCTCACTTATCATCAAAGGAACAAAGAAAAATTGTCAAAAAGAGTGTCTCTTACTCTTTTATTAGGGGTAACCTATTTAAGTTTAGGCCTGATTAGATCTAGAGAATATGTGTGAGGGAGGATGAAGTTTTTGACATCCTCTCAACTTGTCACAATGGACCCTATGGGAGCCATTTTTCTTCCAAGAGGACAACCTACAAGATCCTGCAAGAAAGATACTACTAACTAACCCTTCACAAATATTCCTAGAGATACACAATACAATGTGATGAATGCTAGAGGATGGGGAAACCCACTTGGAGGGATGAAATGCATTTACAACCTAAAGTGACTTTTGACATTTAAGAAGAGGGGAATGGACTTAATTGGTTATATTGATCCTCCATATGGACAAAATATGTACATTATTGTGTGCAATGACTACCTAACTATTTGGGTTTGAGGTGGAAGTAGTAAAAGCAACAACCGAGAAAAAGTTGGTTGAATTTTGGAGGTAAAAAATATTCTATAAGTTTGGTTTCATAAGATAATTGGTGACAGACCAAGGCTCCCAGTTCACCTCTATTCTGATCAAGGGGATCATGAAGCAACATCACATCCAACACCAGGAGACTACTCCATATCACCCTTAGGAAAATGGGAAAGTAGAGGTGACTAGCGGATCATTGGAAAGAACATTGACAAAGGTGATTAGAAACAAAAATAAGGATTTGGAAAAGAGATTTATTGAGACCACTTGGGCCTACAACACTGCCTAGAAGACCACTAATAGGTTCACCCCCTATGAGTTAGTATATGGAAATAAAGCTTGTTATCTATTGAGTTTGAGTACAACGCACTAAGAATGGTAGCCCAAATCGACTTGGACCTCAACAAAGAACATGAAGAAAGGATGCAACAATTGAATGCACTTGATGAATTTAGGATGCAACCCCTATTGCATACTGAAGTGACACATCTGCAAAGAAAAATCTAGCATGACAAGCATATCAAGACTAGAGACTTCTAGAAGGGTTATTGGGCCCTCTTGTATGACACTAGGTTCAAATATTTTAAGGGAATTTCATGACCAAATGGATGGGACCTTGTCTATTTGAAAATGCTATGATAATGGTTTAGTCTGGATCAAGACAATAGATGGAAAGAAAATTCCACTTTTGGTAAATGGTTATCGATTGAAATTCTACAAGAAGCTCCTCTCCAGGGATGAATTTAGTGGTTCAATAAGAAATGAATTGAACTTGATTTAGAGCATCAGATATCCCAATCCATTCAACCTTTGACCAACATGAAGAAGAAATTAAAAGAAATAAAAAAAAGGAAAAAAATCTCACCTCCTCTAAGGCACTAGAGGTAGACTCATTAGCTGAAATCCTCTTTGACGTCACCCATGAGTCTAAGAAAAAGAAAAAAATAATAAATATCCCTAGGTGAAAACCTCCTCTGACAAACTTAGGGAAAACCTACTAGCTTAAAACCTCCATGAGGTAGCTAGTGAGCCTCACGGAAAAATAAAAAATAGAAAAAACATAACAAAGAAAATCATGAAGAAAAGTGTTTTATCTTACCTTTATTTATGTGCAGGTATCATAGAGAAAAAACAACGAGATTGAATAGAAAAAACAACCAACACATTCAGCCTAAGACATCATATCATGCACTCTCAAAGGGCCCTGGAAGCAATCCTATACCATTTTCCATTATCACTAATCATCCAAAACATCATCTCAACATTTCTAACGCCTTTCATGAATTTCTTTCCACTTTCCTGAGTCGCTATAGAAAGGTCCTACAATGCTACAGGATAACCCATCTTTTTCTAAAAATTTACAAGCCAAGGGTTTTCTCTACACTCAAGTGAAGAAAAATAATTAGAGGTGTTGATAGTTTTATCATTGATGTAAAAGCAAGGGTCAACCTTGGTGAAAGTCAGATGATTGATATGCCCACAAGAGAATCCTTTCCACACATGTTATAAGGTTATAACATTCAACTGATTGAAAAATGCAGAGTCCTACCAAGAAAGGAAGATAGGAGGATTTGTTTCCATGATAAACCATGAAAATGAAAAAGACTCTAAATCACATAGGGGGATGGTCAATAAAATATTTACACACAGATTCCCCACCATATTATAAAGGAAATCTTATTTCAATTGGAGAGTAGGTAGAGGGAAATCATGTGGAATTCCAAAATATGCCTTGTGAATTAGTTGTGGGAGTTTATTTTTCAATAATTCATTACTTGTTTGTGTGTACAAAAATAAATATTTGTATTCACAAGTTCGCTCCAAAAAAATACACAGGTCATCTCTCCTCAAAAGATATGTCAGTTCAAATAGGTTCAAACTAGAATAATTAGAAGTTAAGTTATCTTCCATTTCAGCATCCACTCATACAAGAAAGATGAAAGGAAGAAGAGCTCGGGTCTAAGGAAAGATTAAGGTTCTATTGAGGCCTAAAAAATTGTTGCTTCAACATAAGGGGAAAACCACCCGGTCTGGACCTTAAGACAACTCCTTTTTCGTTTAGGTAGTGGCTCTGACTGGATTGTTTTGGACCAGTTTCCCAAAGAAAGGTGATTGAATGAGTGTTTAATGCTTATAGTGAAGTGAAATGGATGGATTTGCAGTAATGAATTAAATGGAAAAGTATATGCATTAATCTACTCTATAATGATTTTCCGTAGTAAATGACAATATAGATTTCTCAAACACCAATGGAAATGAAACTATTTCAAGATGATTACTTTGATTAAGTAGTTAATCAAAATAATGTGTAAATTCATATTGCATTTAGAATATCACAACAAATTTCTTAACATGTATAAAAATATCAATGGCAGCATGATCAGTAGTGAATACATGTAACATTGTTCTTTAAATATCAAGTAATAAGAAATTTGAAAAGATAAATTTACTATTTATTTATGAACAAAACAAAGGTACAATGATAGAAATACCAAATATACTTTGCTCAACTCATAAAAGAAATAGCAGCAGATTATTCCTTCCCACAAAGATGATTCCAAGAGTACAGTAATGCAACTTCTCAAAATTCTTTATGAAAATTCCTAAGCAATGTTCTAGTTGTTCTATTGAGAAAAGGATGAAAGTACAGTAGTGTGAGATTTCCTAAGCCTTTCTTCATAAAATTTAGGATCTTTATTTCCTATAGCAACAAAGCTTAAATAGCAGAGAACAACTCTAATCTATTGTGCGGAGCATTGAGGGCATTAAACAGATCCCTTCAACAATTCTTAATGGAAAACATTATTTTGGTAGAAGTTTTTGAAAATGATTTGTTGTCATCATTAGCTTCATTTGTTCCATCAAATTATTTAGATATATGTCTGTCTATTTGAACTGAACTGCAACTATCTTTCTCTTTCATGAACTTGAACACAACAAACAAGAATCGATAAGATAAACATAAATCAGATGATAAATGAATTTTATTTGAAACAAATCAGTTTTGCAGGAAATCAAGAAAACATAGAGCGCAATAAATTTGACACTGACATCATGGAGAGGAATGCAGAGTGAGGAGGTGGAGCTTTACAACTTATCACAATTGAAAATCAGAGTTTTGGGGCAGATGATAAAACAATTACAATCAGAATAGAATGAGGGGAAAAAATTCAAAGCAATTGCAATTGGTTTAGATTGGGAGTATTTCATATAAAATCCAAAAGGGGGCCTTCTCAAATAAAATCACAATCACAATTGGAATGGGTAGGAAATGGAGAAATGATGTTCTTTTGTTATTCATGATCGCCGCAGACACGAGGATTTAAATGAATTGAAAAATATAATTATATCAGGTCGTTCTAATCACTATCGCAATAAGCAGGATTCTTTGGAAACTGCAGTAGTTCCGGATGTGACGATTTATGGAATAGATTTTATAATCCCATCGGGTTCATGCTTTATTGCATATTGCAAATCAGTAAGGGTGAAGGGTTTATAACAAGTTTTTTCCCTATGAAACTTGCGATTGTGGGGTCCCGAGGTGATGTTAGGGATGTCGTCATAGTGACATCACTATGACATGGTAGATGTCATGGAATGGTGACATGGCAAATGATGTGGATTCTAACAAATGACATAGCGATGACCTAGATCTCATGTCACTACTAATGTCATATCATAATCTGCGTTGGGATGAGGCATGAATTTTTAGAATTGTGCATATGCGGTATAGGCCCCAGACGCGATATTAATATAAACCACAGTGTATAATAGAGGAGGGTCCGGGCCTTATTACATATTGCAATCGGTGGTTCAGAGCAGGGCATGGGCATAAGCTTTTTTTTTGGTACCTTTTGCAATAGCCGCGGATGTGGGATTTTATGGATAATCCCATCGGACCCGGGCTTAATCACAATCACAATCAATTAATGCTCAGACTTAAGTTCTTTGGAAACTTTTTGCAATTTCCATGGACGTGGGGACTTACGAATTGGGATGTATATTTTCCTGTGGGGCTGGTTTAATTGAAATCACAATGGAGTTTGGTAGATGGGCCTTTAGCCTTGGAAACTTTGTTTATTTGTGATGCAATGAAGCGAGATGAGTCGGAGATTGTTAAGATTTCAACTTTAGGGGAATAAAAACTCTGATTTATTTTGTTTAAATAACCCATATTTTTAAATACTTAAGGTTTTTGAAGCCTAAGTATAGTTTTGATCTCGGGGGTTATTAAAATTTGATTTTTTGGGATAATAAAGGTCTAATACTTGGGTTTTAATTAAAAATCCTAAGCATTAAACTTTGATTATAAGGTTTTTTTTCTAAAATTGAAGGGTCCCTATTTTAATATAATAAATTTCATAGGAAATTTATTATATATTAAAATGGGGTTGTTGGACAATACAACAATTTCTAATTCACTGGAAGAACTAGTTATCTCTGATAAATGAATTTTTTCAAAAATTCAGTAAAAAAAATCTAAGAAGTGAAAACTCCTTTTCGAAACATCTAGATAAATAAAATTATTCTGATTATAAAACTCATTAACTTACAATCTCTTTTAAAAACCTTTTGAAAATGAAAAACACCTATTTACTTATATCAGTCATTAATCACTTTATAAAAATAAATTGGGGACCTTTTACGATTTAGCTTTAAAATTTACTTGTTCGTCACACGTAGAGCCACTACTTCCAACATGCATTCATAGCCTCAACAGGCTTACCTTTTAACCAACAACAATCGAGTGTCCCATTCATTTAATAGTGCAATAATTAGAGGTAAATTTTATTTTTGATGCTAAAAAGCCATAGTCCTGGTTTGGTGGCTAGATAATGACAATGCCATTCACTAGTAACAATCAAATTGAACAAGCTGGCTCGTGATGAGACCTTGTCTTACAATTAAAAATCACAAGCCATTGCCCTGATTTGGTGTTCAGAGTGGTAATGTTAGTTTAATTGGCTCCCTATGAACATGGTAAGCAGGCTCGTGATGAGGCCTCTTATCTTTTTAGATTTATTATATTTTTAGAATTATAGTCTAAAAAAATCCCTTTTTAATTGGATGGGGAGGATTGTTGAATCCTTAAGAGTTTTCAATGATGAATTCGAGTTGAAAGTTTTAAGTCGTAAGATAGTCTTTACTTTTTATGGATAACTGTTTTTTTTACTGAAACTAGAGTAAAAGGATATAATTTTTTGAGGTTTTCTAAATATTTTACAACTTAATCGAAAATATTTTCAGTTATATAATTTTTATCTAATTTTCAATTTTGGTAACCACTACTTTAAAATTCCTACCTTAAAAATGAAAAAATAAAAATAACTTCAAGAGATTTTTGAAAAGCCAAAAGAGTACTATTTAACATTTATTAACAAAATCTATAAAAGGAAAAATAAAATGTAGCGAGATGTACAATGGGAGTGATTTTTTTACAGATTTTATTCCTTATTTTATATATATATATATATATATATATATATATATATATATATATATATATATATATATATATATATATATATATATATATAAGAAATTATGAAAATAATTTCTTTAAGATGAGCCCATTTACAGGGAGAGAATCTCTCTTTCCTGATAAATCTTGAAGTATAAATGTAGATGGGCTTATCTGTTCAACAATCTGAAATGGACCAAGCCATAATTTATGAAATTTGGCATGTTTCCCTTTTTCTTCGTGTGCTTTGACCCACTTGAGAACTAGATCTTCAACTTGGTGTTATGCTCTTGACTTGCAAGAAGATACCAGATTACCAAATATGCAAAGAAATATACCTAGAACAAAAAACAATAAGAAATAACAACATGTATTTTATTATTCAGAAAGGAAAGCAATGTTCACTTGCCTCTTCGAGGGGGCAACCTCCAATAGAGCTAGGCTCAATTACAAAATAATACGTGACACTCCTCAAGGGGAGTCTCTGTCCTTTATATAGAATTCATACATGCAATACCATGGGTCAGTACCGTGGTTCTTATTAATAACATCTATCTAATACCATGGCCCATTTGCAACTAACTGTGGTCCCTTATTTAAATGCGGGTCAACCACTTACAATTATTAATATGGGTTTTATTAACTCTTTAAATAACTATAATTATGACTCAACCCTACTACATAAATAAGGGGGTTAGGGTTGGACCCTAACACTTCGAAGGATATTTGTGTGACTGAACTTGCATCAAAATAAGCTTTCACCATCTGTTGATGTTTGGTGTGTGCGAGTTTGGCCTTTTCCCTTTCTTCTTCTAGTTTTGGGATTTGTGAATTTCTTAATTGCAATGAAGAAGAAGGTGTTTCTTCAATAAATTGAACTAGGGCTAATGAAGGAAGAGATAAATGTGATGGTATAATGGCTTCCTTCACATAGACTAGGTTAAATGGAGAAGTGCCTATAGAGGCCTTTTCAGTTATCCTATCAACCCATAGAGAAAATATTAAATCTTTACACTAGTATCTTTGATTTTGATCTATAGTTCTTCTGATTATTCCAAGGAGATTTTTATTGGTGGATGCTGCCAAACTGTTTCCCTGGGAATAGTAATTAGCATAATATTTGAGTTTAAAACCTCTCTTAATTGCAAATTCAATCATACTAGTACCCGAAAAATAAGATGCATTATCAAATATAAGTGCAAAAGGCAAACCAAATCTTGTAATGATAAATTGATCAATAAATTCAGTAATAGATTCAAAATTGACTACCTTTAGCGGAATTTCTTCTACCCACTTAGTGAAGTAATCTATAGCATTTAGAATATACCTATGCTATTTAGAAGAATAAGGAATGATCTCACCTATGATATCCAGTCCCCATTGTTTGAATGACTATTCAATGTTGATTGGCTACAGAGGCAAAGCTGGTTTCTTTTATCTTCCAGAAGCAGTTTGGCATGTTTTTCATTTCCTCACATATGCATGGGCATATTTGAAGAGAGTGGGCTAGTAGTATCCAACATGCAAGATTTTGTGTGCTGTAGTTCTCCTCCAGAATATCCACCTACTGGTCCATCCTGAAGTTCTTACAAAACTGTTTGTGCTTCAAACTTTTCTAAGCATCTTAATAATATGGAATCATAGTTTCTCCTAAATAACATGTTATTAACAATCACATAAATTTTTTTCTTTTAATTATAAATATACTTTTCTTTTATAATTGAGTTCGGGAGGAGCATATCCATTTTTCAAGTAAAAAATTAAATCAGTGTATTGGGAATCAACATCAATTACAATTACCTCAAAAACGTGTTCATTGTTACATGTGTCCCCTTTGACTAGTATGTTGGATTCTCCTGTAATCTTGCAAAAACCTTTCCCTCTAACAATTTTGACTGGTTTTAGTTTGATATCGTATTCCTGCAGAGCTATTACCCAATTTTCTCTCTTTTCTCCTAATTCTTTCTGCAATAGTAATTGCCTCATTGTTGGGAATGAGACTATTACTTTCAGGTGTGTTTTTAAGAGAAAAGGTCTAAAATGATTTACAAATTTATATATAGAAAATTCTTGTTTTTCTACATCTGAATAATTCAATTCAGCACCTTGAAAATTTGAACTAAAAAATGAGATGGGTGCTTCAATTTTCTGATTATTAATCTGTGTCAAGATAGTGATATAAGACATCTCAGAAGCAAAGGTATATGAGATTAAATGATTGGAGAAATCTGGAGTATTTAAAGAGGAAGCGTTGATAATTGCTTGTTTAATTAAATCAAACGATTTCTTTTCATGTTGGCCCCATTTAAAAAATGTGTTTTTCTTAATCGTTTGTTGTAGCGGTAAAATGATTTATGAGAAATTAGGGACAAACCTTTTAACAAAATTGATTTTTCCGAAGAATGATTGCATGCTTTTTTTGTTTTATGGTGGAGAAATTTATGAAATTTCTTTTATTCTATCAGGGTCAATGTAAATTCCATTTTTTGACACAATGAACCTTAAGAGTTTCCCTTCACTAAGAGCGAAAAAATATTTATTTATTTATTTATTCGGATTTAATGAAACACCATATTTTGTACAATGTTCAAAAATTTGTTTTAACTCCTGTAAATGATTATTTCTATTTTTTGAATAAACAATAATATCATCTAGATAAATAACAACTGTTTTATTTAACAAACCTTTGAAAGCTATATCGATGGCTAGTTGGAAAGTGGCCCTTGTGTTTATTAAACCGAATGGAATTTTTTGGTAGGCATAAGTTCCCCATTTGGTTTTGAAAGTAGTCTTTAGCATATCATTTAGGTGGACCATAATTTGATTATATCCAAAGAAACCATAAAGGAAAGACATAAGTTAGGAATCATCAACTAATTGTAAAATCTATTCCATAGTGGGTAGAGAGAAATTAAAATTTTGATTGGCCTTATTAAGATTCCTAAAATCTATACAAATTCGGATATCACCATTTTTCTTCCAAACAGGTACTAAGTTGGAAACCCATCTTGAATGCTTAACAAGAAAAATCATTTTAGCCTTAGGGACTTTATTCAATTATGTTTTGATTTGACTTTCTAAGTTTGTATGAATTGTCCTTAGTTTTTGTTGGAGAGGTTTATCATTTGATATCATCGGGATTGTATGTTGAATGATAGAAGTGTCAAATGTTTTCAGATCTTCGTAACTCCAAGAAAAGGCATCCTTATATTTCTTTAACAAATTGATGAAGGATAATCTTTCTTCAGATGAAGACCAAGTCCTAAATTGATGTTCTAAGGATTAAGATCTATCCCAAGATTTATTAATTCAAATCTCAGAGTTGAACTATGTAGTTTTGAATTAGTAACTCTTTTCAATCTATCTTTTAAATCATATAGATCCTCAAGTTTAACTACAGATTTGGGTATATAATTATCCTCAATTTTCTATTTAATTGATAATCGTGTTCATCCTCATCGATTGTTTTTTGTTGTATGATTTTTCAGAAGTTAAGAATCTTAAAATGTCTTCATCATCATTTAATATCTGTCAGTCGTTGATAGTATCGGGAATGGATGACCTAAAGATTAATTCTACATAAAATCTATCGAGACTGTAATCCTCAGATGGGATCAGTTTTGATGCAAAGTTAGCAAGAAGGTGAGCACTGACATTCTGAATTCTGGAAATAGTAGAAATATGTTATGAAACCAGCTCAAGAAAAGATAGAAAAGATAGATCAACACCTTAGAATTCAGCCTCTTCGAGGGGGCAACCTCCTTTACATTACATAAATGAACAATTCTTGGATGATACAAATGACAAAACCTCCTTTCTATATATAGGAGTCTAAGGAGTCACAATATAATCCAGCCGACCTAACAATAATAATGTAAAGCCACAAAAATAATAATAGAGGGATTCTAAGGGGCACAAAAATAACAATATGGGGGTAATAGGGGCACAACAATATAAATAAGGGGTATAACTACAATAGTAATGGGTTAATCACTAGTATTATAGGGACCCAACATGCCCTCTCCTTCAAAAAAGTGTTGTCCTCAATGCTTGAGCAGTTCTGGATACTTCTGCATAAAATTCTCATCCTCCCATGTGGAATCTTCAGCGGATAAGTTCTTCCACTTGATAAGATACTCTGAAATTGATCGATTTCGTAGCTGTCGAGTTCTTGTTTCTGTGACTGCTTCCAGTTCGAATATAATTTTTCCTTCCTTGTCAAGTTCTGGCAATATTGTTTGAACTGGGAGCTTGTCGCCTATAACCTTATTTAAACACGAAACATGGAAAACTGGGTGCAATCGAGAAGCTGCAGGAAGCTCCAATTTGTATGCCATAGTACCAATCTTTTCCAACACCTTGTACGGACCATAATACTTTGGTGATAATTTATTATCCTTCTTAGCTTGCTTTAGGGACATTTTCTTATATGGTTGTAGTCGTAGGAATAACCAATCACCTACATCAAAACTTCTTTCACTGCGATGTTGATCTGCCTGTTGTTTCGTTCTATTTTGTGCCAACACGAGGTTATCCTTTAAGAGTTGGAGGAATTCTTGTTGATGTTCGATGTGATGTTCCACTGCCTGAACCTTAGAATTTTCTCTTAAATATGATGTGATTGATGGTGGTTGGTACCCATAAAGTGCCATAAATGGGGTCATTTTTGTTGCTGTATGGAAGGAAGTGTTATACCACCATTCAGCCAGAGGCAACCATTTGACCCATTGTGTCTGTTTATCAGATACAAAGCAACGAAGATATCCTTCCAAACATTTGTTTACTATCTCAGTTTGCCCATCAGATTGAGGATGATAAGATGAGCTATGAGCTAACTGAGTACCAAGACAAGAAAATAATTCTGTCCAAAAATTTCCAGTGAAAATGGGATCTTTGTCACTTACAATAATCTTTGGATTTCCATGTAGCTTTTGAACTATTTCCATAAATGCAGTAGAAACTGTACTGGCTTTAAATGGATGTGATAATGCACAAAAGTGTGCATACTTGGTAAGTCTGTCAACTACCACCATCATGACATTCTTTCCCTCAGACTTGGGTAAACCTGTGATAAAATCCATTGAAACCTCCTCCCAACGTTGGCTTGGAATGGATAAAGGTTGTAATAGACCCGGTGTCTTAATTGTTTCAACTTTATTTTGTTGGAAAACCAAACATTCCACCACAAACTTTTGAATATCTGATTTAAGGCCATCCCAGAAAAATTCCTTCTTAACCCTGTGGTAAGTTTTTAAAAATCCTGAGTGCCCTCCTAAGGGAGAAGTGTGCAATTCCATAAGAATCTTTTGTTTTAGCTGGGAATTCTTACAGAGGTATAAGCGATATTTGTACCATAGCGAATCATTTTGCCAGCTAAATGTATCAGAAGTACTAGAATCTTGTTGTAGCTTTCGAATAAGTGCCCACACTTCTTTGTCATTCTTCCATTCCTCCTTTGCTTCGTTTATCCAATCTGGTTGGATAATAGAAATGGCACACAACAATGCTTCCATATCCTCATCCTTTCTTGAGAGTGCTTCTGCCACCACATTTTTCTTCCCTTTTTTGTAGATTATTCAAAGCCATAACCCAACATCTTTGTGACCCACTTTTGTTGCTCTTCAGAGGATAATCTTTGTTCTAAAAAGTATTTAAGGCTATCGTGATCCGTTTTTACCTTGAAGTGTCTTCCCATTAGGTAGGGTCGCCATTTCTTAAGTACATGGAGTATTGCCAACATTTCCTTCTCATAAATATCTTTGCTTAAAAACTTTCCCTTGATTGGACGAATTTCAAAAGCAATGGGTCTTTCATCTTGCATTAGAACAGCACCAATTCCATTTCCTGAAGCATCACATTCCACAATAAAGGTTTTTGTGAAGTCCGGTGTAGCATTTATTCCTCTTCTTCATGAGTCATGCTAGAGCTTTCAGGTTCCTTACTAGGTGTTTGCATTTTCTTTCCTCGGGGCATCAGTTACCGATAATAATGCTTTACTATGCCCTTTGAATTCCTTCAAACCAAGCTTATGCAAAAATTAAAAAAAAACTACACACCTTTTTTTTTACTTTGTAGAAGCCTGATATTGAATCTGATGTATCTCTGTAATTTCGAATCATCCAGTTCTGAAACTGTGACCTGTATTAGCCTTCTATGTCCTCTTTCCAATGCCACTAGTCTGATCCAAATTGGATTCTCCAAGAAAGAGTTATGCACAATCTCCCGCAGTGACCTGATTATAGACTAGTTCAGTAGAGCGAACTTGTATGAAGTTCCACGTGTCATTGTTCCAACCTTTGACTCTGAAAAATATATAAAAGAAAACTACAGTCCGTCCTCTTTCTGTACCTTCTTACGAAATTTCAATCCAATGCTCAGAAAGAAAGTTATGACGATTTTCCCCAGGTCACCTGTTTTGAATGTAATTCAGGAGTCTGCAAAAAGACCAACTTTCTCAGATCATATCTCCGAAAATATCGCGCGAAATGCTCTGAAATTCGGACCCAAGGTTCAGCGCGATGTCTTCTCAAATGGGTTTTTTTTGCGACTTCTGAAACGTCACAGAAAAAAGTTATAGCGGAAATTCCACAATGACCTGTTTGGAGCAGCGAAACCCTAGAATCCAAAGCTCTGATACCAAATGTTATGAAACCAGCTCAAGAAAAGATAGAAAAGATAGATCAACGCCTTAGAATTCAGCCTCTTCGAGGGGGAAACATCCTTTACATTACATAAATGAACAATTCTTGGATGATACAAATGACAAAACCTCCTTTCTATATATAGGAGTCTAAGGAGTCACAATATAATCCAGCCGACCTAACAATAATAATATAAAGCCACAAAAATAAAAATAGAGGGATTATAAGGGGCACAGAAATAACAATATGGGGGTAATAGGGGCACAAAAATATAAATAAGGGGTATAACTACAATAGTAATGGGTTAATCACTAGTATTATAGGGACCCAACAAAATATTAAATGCTAAAAAATGTGAAGTGAGAGACTAAACTAATGACTCATAATGCTTAAAGTGTGTAGAGATGCAATGCATCATGTTTCTTACTTGTTTTACTATAATTTATGAATCTCCATAAACTTGCAAGTATATAACATCAAGGCTAATTTATTTATACATACCTTGGACCAATGCCTCATATTCTGCAATATTATTCCTGCATTCGAATTCCAATTTGCAAGTCAGCATTGTCTTCACACCTTCAGGATTAATCAATATGCAACCCGCTCTTGCACCATCACTTGATTTTGACCCATCAAAATACAATGTCCAGAATAAAGAATTAACTAATGATTTTTCTAGCATATTTACACATTTGGAAAAGTCTACCTACAAAAATTTTTCGATTTGAGAAGTTACAAAATTACTCAAAAATGGTGAAGTTTGTGCTTTAAAATTCTCAAAAAATGATTCATTAGAGTAGTTTCTAAGAATGTTGTTATTAAATACTACTACGTCATTTTCACCTTTGAAAGCTGTTACTGAATGTTTCATATGTTTTTCTCGGTTGATTCTAATTTTATTCGGCTTTCCATTAAATGGGAGCCATAAGTGAGACCAATCAATGGAAAAATAACCATGTAGTTTTTCTGACCAATCTCTACTAAGAATTAAACCATAGAAATTTGGGATATCAACAACAAGTATATCAATTATTTGGAAAACTTTAGGATTTGAAGATAATATAATAAGAATTGAATTGATTTCTCCTATGACTTTGACTTTTATCCTATTGATTTGCACAATATGAACTAGGGTTTTCTGGGGTGACATGTTTAATTTCAGACAAACTGAATACGACATGATATTTGAAGAAGCCCCTGAATCTATCAAGCAGTTATGTACATTTTTATTAAATATTTCAAAAGTCAAAAGAAAAGGAGGAGTATGTGAGTTAGACCTGTCACCTATCATAATAACATCAAAGGAATCACATAATGGATGAACAAGAGGTTTACCCATTCTGTTAGAAGCTTTGGATACACAACAGTAAGAAGAGGAGAAGAAGGTATTGCATTCAATTCTTTCAATAAAAAATTATGCTATTGTTTGAGTTTAGTGAGTTCATGGAGATAAATGTTTGCTTTTATTTTCTTCATATCCTCAACTATATTGTACTGAATAGTATCTGAAACTACTAAGGTTCTAGGTAAAGATGGAGAATTGGAAGAAGATGGAATTACTTGGGGAGAAGTGGAAGTGGATCTTTTAACAACAATTTTATCTTTAGCAATGGAAGTTGAAAGTTTCTATTTCTAAATTGATTGTATAGGATCAACTGAACCTTTACTTCTTGTGCTAATAGGTAATGCTTCATATTCATTTTCACTATCAAAAATAGGAAGCATAAAATCCTACATTCCATTTAACTCAAATATTTGTTCATCTTGGGATTCATCAGCAAAAAATGTTGCTTCTTCCTCATCTTCATCATCAGTTTCTGCATTAGAGATCGTGTTTGGAGGTTGTGGATTAGGTGGTTGATTTCTTCTGAATGGTTTAAAAGGTTTTTTGGAAGTGGATTCAACTACTTTTTTTTATGTTCTCGTTAGACAAATTTTTAAGGACTTGTTTTAAGCCTTCAAGATCAAATGGATCTTTAGGTTCTTTCTTTTTAGCTTCATCCTTAAATTTAAATCTTTTTAATTTTCTGTCTTCCTGATATTTTTTCTTTTGTAGTGCATTTATCCTCTTATCTACATACACAACTTCTTTCATGTTATCTACCAAGGTATTTTTATTAGCTCTATCTACAAAAATTCCTACGTTAGAAGGAAGAGATGAAATATACCATTCAATTTGTACATCAACACAAGGTCTAGAAGTAGCTAGGATTTTATTTAATAATTTGTTAAATCTGGAATTGAAATATTTTATCTTTTCCTCTGAATTTGTTTTTAAATTGGAAAGGTCATTGATAAGAGATGCAGTTGAGTGATCATCACCAATTTTAATAAAAAAATGTTCAAAAATATCCCAACTAGTAAAAGAATTGACCGGTAATGAAAAGTACCAAGACCATGCTGATCCTGTAAGAGTGTACGAGAATAATCTAACAACAACATCTTCTTAATCTACCCCATTAATATTGATGGATAACATATAGTTGTGAAGGTGTTATTCAGTTGGTAACCCATAATCAGGATTGAATTCGGGAATCCATCTTTTAGGATGTTTTGATAGACGATGAAGTGGTGTAGGCATTTGAATAGCTCCCGGATTAGACCATGGTCTAACTATCATTGTAATAGTTGGGGAGGTGGATGTAACGAAAGAAGAACTAGTAGCTGTGATAGCACTACTTGAGGCATCACTAGTCATTTGTGTAGAGGAAATGGAAATAGATGAAGTGAATGGTAGAGAGAAAGGAAATGAAAAAGGAAGAAAGGGAGATGTTGGTGAATAAGAGAATGAGGTAATCTCACTAGTAGATGCTTGGGAATCTGAGGTAGAGATTTTCGTTTAGCAGGATTGAAGTGGAAATTAAAATGGAAAGATTCCAAGTTTTTCACTTTGGGACCAAGTTAAAACACCATTTCCTTGAAAAATAGAAGTTATTATTCCTTCAAAATCTTCAGATGATTCAAGCTTTTCTCATGAAATGGAGACGTGTTCCAATTTCTTTATCGCGGTTGTAATTTCCGATGATTCTGGAGTATAATCCACAGGGATTACCTCAGGAAGTATTCTAGGAGACTTGGGAGGTGATTGTACAACTTATGATCTAAAAGTAGGAGATTTTGAAGGGGATCTAGAAGTTGTAGGAGATTCGGAGGGAGAATTACTCTTGGAATGATCTTTTGTTTTTGGATTGGATTGGCACAAAAAAGTGTTGAGGCCTCGAAAATCGTTGTTTCAACACAGGGGGAAAACCACCCAGTTCGTACCTTAAGAAAACTCCTTTTCAGTTTAGGTAGTGGCTTCGACTGGATTGTTTGGGACTAGTTTCTCAAAGAAAGGTGATTGAATGAGTGTTTAATGCTTATACTTAAGTGAAATGGATGGATTTGTAGAAATGAATTAAATGGAAAAATATATGCATTAATCTATTCTATAACTTAAGATTGTTTAACTTTTATCTAGATGCGATCTATAATGATTTTCCTTAGTAAATGACAATATAGATTGCTCAAACACCAATGCAAATGAAACTATTTCAAGATGATTAGTTTGATTAAGTAGTTAATAAAAATAATTTGTAAATTCATATCACATTTAGAATATCACATCAAATTGCTTAACATGTATAAAAATACCAATGGCAGCATGATTAGTAGTGAACACATGTAACATTGTTCTTTAAATATCAAGTAATAAGCAATTTGAAAAGATAAATCTACTATTTATTTATAAAAAGAATGGAGGTACAATGATAGAAATACCATATTTACTTTGCTCAACTCATAAAATAAATAGCAGTAGTTTATTCCTTCCCACAAACATGATTCGAGGAGTACAGTAATGCAACTTCTCAAAATTCTTTATGAAAATTCCTAAACAATGTTCCAGCGTTCTATTGAGAAAATGATGAAAGTACAGTAGTGCGAGCTTTCCTAAGCCTTTCTTCATAAAATTCAGGACCTTCATTTCCTATAGCAACTAAGCTTAAATAGCATAAAACAATTCTAATCTATTGTGTAGAGCGTTGAGGGCATTAAATAAATCCATTCAACAATGCTTAAAGGAAAACAATATTTTGGTAGAAGTTTCTAAAAATGATTTGCTGCCATCATTAGCTTCATTTGTTCCATCGAATTCCTTGAATGTGTATTTGTCTATTTGAACTAATCTGCCACTGTCAACATAATTGTGTTCATTTGTCATGAACTTGAACACAATAAACAAGAATCGATAAGATAAACATAAATGAGATGATAAAAGAATTTTATTTGAAACAAATCACTTTTGTAGGAAATCAGGAAAATGTAGAGCACAATAAATCCAACAATGACATCATGGAGAGGAATGCAGAGTGAAGAGATGGAGAGGAATGCAGAGTGAAGAGGTGGAGATTGATGACTTATTGCAATTGGAAATCAAAGTTTTGGGACAGATCATAAAACAATTGCAATCAAAATAGAATTAGGGGCAAAAATTCAAAACAATTGTAATTGGTTTAGATAAGGAGTATTTCATATAAAATCCAAAAGGGGGCCTTCTGAAATAAAATCACAATTGTAGTCAGAATGGGCATGAGACAAAGAAATGATGTTCTTTTTTTATTCACGATATCCGTAGATGCAGGGATTTAAATGAATTACAACATATAATTGTCTCAGGTTTGGTCTAATCGTTATCAAAATAGGAAGGAGTCTTTGGAAACTGTGATAGTTCTGAATGCAGGGATTTATGGAACAAATTTTATAATCCCATTGGATTCAGGCTTTATTGCATATCACAAATCGACAGGGGTGAAGGATTTATTATAACTTGTGTCCCTATGAAACTTGCTATTGTGGGGTCCCGGGGTGACGTCAGGGATGTCATCATAGTGACATCACTATGAGGTGGAAAATGATGTGGATGATGACAAGTGACGTGGCGATGACATGGATATGAAGTCACTATTGACGTCATATCACAATCGTTGTTGGGATGAGGCATGAATTTATAGAATTTTGTGTTTGCGGTATAGGCCCTAGACGCGATATTAATATAAATCGTAGTGTATAATCCAAGCGGGTCTGGGCCTTATTACATATCACAATTGGTGGTTTCGAGTGGGGAATTTGCTTAAGATTTTTTTTTGTACCTTTTGCAATAGTCGTAAATGCGAGATTTTATGGATTTTAATGGATAATCCCATCGGGTCCAGGCTTAATCATAATCGTAATCAATTAAGGCTCAAACTTAAGTTCTTTGGAACCTTTTGTGATTGCCATGGACATGGGGACTTATGAACTGGGATGTCTATTTTCCTGTCAGGTCCGGTTTAATTGCTATCATAATGGAGTTTGGTAGATGAGTCTTGAGCCTTTGGAACTTTGTTTATTTGCGATGCAGGGAAGCGAGATGAGTCAAAGTTCGTTAAGATTTCAACTTTAGGGGAAGAAAAAATTTGATTTATTTTGTTTAAATAACTCATATTTTTAAATACTTAAGGTTTTTGAAGCCTAAGTATAGTTTTCATCTCGAGGGTTATTAAAATTTGATTTTTGGGGATAAGCAAGGTTTAATACTTAGGTTTTAATTAAAAATCCTAAGTATTAAACTTTGATTGTAAGTTTTTTCTAAAATTGAAGGGTACCTATTTTAATATAATAAATTTCATAAGAAATTTATAATATATTAAGATGGGGTTGTTGGACAGTACAACAGGTTCATATCTCCTGAACTTGAAGGAAAAAAGTGAAGAAGAAACAATTTATTTGGCTTTTGGTTTTATGGTTTTTGGGCTAGTTTTTTGGTGATTCTCTTGGGAAAGTTTTGGACCAGATCTCAGTCCTCAAAACTCTGTGAATTTCAAACTTGAGGCGAGGGAAAAAATCAAATATGTGACTACAATTTTGGGCCCCTTGTGACTGTAATTTTTGGCCCTTTGAAGTGTTGGAAAGTGGATGTTGGTCACTTTGATTGCTTATTAATTCAACCAACTAAGTGCTACATGAATTGTCAACCCAGGGAAATATGTTTATTTCAAAGGTAACTACACACTATATATGCTCAATGTCAAGAGCAATAAAAATTGTAGTAATAAATATACTAATCACACCTTGTCTTAAGAAAACTGAAGCTCTACTATAAGTTACAGCAAAAACAACCTATTGCCTACAATTATCAAAGAATCCTTGATTACATCAAAAAGAACAATCTAGGAAAGGAAATCAATCTGCAAAGGAAAGACTAGTTATGCTATAATAGAGAACATGACTCTATTCCCCAAGCAAGAATATTCAGCACCTGTTTCTAATTACTATGCTTCACAAACTCACTCTGCAAACTTTATTACTAATTAAAACACTCACTGATTAGCGGTGAATGAACTTATGAAAGTAATGCAATCATCAATTGAAAAACATAGTTTCAACAATAAGTGCAGAGTTCCAATTAACGCATAAGAAAATTCAGTAAATAGAACTTAACAAGGTATGAATGGAAAATAACACTTAACACACTACAAGAATTTAATGGGTGAACCTTGTGATGAAGGTGGGCCCTTTCCTTCTCACAAGATTCCCCTGAAAAAGGAACTAGAAACGAATGCTCATAACAGTATTTTATTCATCTGTCAATGTATCATATTACAAAAGATTTCAGTCCTTTTACTTTTAGCTAGACCTTCCCGCAGTCTTTCCATAGTCCCTCTAATGTAGATGCCTTATCTTTTTAAAGAGGAGACATCTATTACAATTGATTACATTATAAATCCTATCTTTAATCTAATATGCCAAAATAGGATCATTAGTTCTTCCATTAACAAAATGCTATTACAATGGTTATGGCAATGCCAATTTTGGAATGTAGTTGTTACGGCCAGTGCAACAGCTCCTTCGATGATCTGCTTTTGTTGTTGCCGAATCTAAAATGAAAATCACGGGCTGTTTCAGCAACGTAGACTGCAATGATAAACTATTTCAGCAACTATCTGATCAACGATTAACTATGAAGGTAATGTTATTATATGCAAAATAAACTAAATGTATAGTAATGAGAAGAAATATTGTATACCTTAGGAAAAATGGATTAAAGTAACAACATGGAATTTAAATATGGATTGGAAAAGGGTGACATAATAGCAAAATTTACGATAAAAAAGGGACAATGTAGGGTCCTAACAGTGGATATTGGCATCTTATTAACCTTATTTTCCTTAACCTTAATATTTTCTTGTGAAATATTTTATTGCGTTCTTTTAGTTAGATCTTTGATCAAATAAAAATCAAGAACATATACCGTAACAATAAAGAACACAAATATTAGGCTCTCAGCCAGGGAAAAACCTAGAAGCTCTTCTCTTCTTACATACGAAGACCCAAACCCTAGACCAAGTCCTTCTCCTAGTACCAAGTCAGTCCTTCCTCAAGTCCTTCCTTAATTCTGCACCAACCAAATTCAATACTGCAACTTCAACCTGCCAACTACAATACTACACCTCATCTTGCAACTTCGACCCTGCAATTTAAGACTTGAATCTTCCTCAAAAACCCTAATCCAACCTCCTCCTAAGACCTACCTAGAGCAATACATCTCTCCCAAGGTCAACGAGGTCAAGATAGCTCTTTCTTCCTTCCAACTACAAGATTCTACACGTCATCCTACTACAACTTAGACTTGCAACTTCGACCTCCTTCCGCAGCACCAGAAACCATAGAACTTCGCACATGTAAGAGATATAGAGCCCAAAAAAAATATTTTTTTGTCCTTCTTTATTCTCCTAAACCTTATCCCTTCTTCTTCCTGCTTCTCGGCTTTAGATCAAACTCTTTCTAGCTAGAAATAACTTGATTGAGTGTCTCCAAATGAGGTCAAATTGCTTCTTTATATAGCCTTCTCAAGGGGTCAAATTCCCTCCTTTAAGCCAACTTGTAACTGATAGGGTTGACTTGTACTTTTGGAGTTTCTCAAACTTTCTAGACTCAATAATTATTATTACAATTACATTTTTCCCATAAGGGTCTTATAAATATGATGTTGACTCCTTTGACTCATGAAAATAAATCCTAAGACCTAACAAACCCTAGAAGCACAGAGAACACACTTTTACCTAAAACATTATCAATAATGAGCATGAAGCCCATGCTTTAATAATAATAACTTTTATTTTATTTTGTTGTTTGTTACATAAGATACATATTGAAATGAGTACAACAACAATTATAAAGACTGAAGATAGTTACATTTCTCAACACGAAGACTATGATTTTCAGGCCTTTTTTGGTTTAAACCTTGGTCTTCATTTGACATAGAAGTTTTGGCCTTTAGATAAGTACTTTCAAAGTAGTATCTTAAACCCTTTTGAGCAGACTTCACATCCTTACTTGGAGAAGATCCTTCAGTATCTTATAGCAGAAAATTCACCCTAACTTTTACTATTTGTGGAGCTCAGAAATTGGACTTATGACTAGGGAATTTCTATGAAAATTTAGATCTTTGTGATTCGGCCTAAAGGCCTCAATTCGACCTGTGATATTTTTTGCTCTAGTTTAGATCAGTTTGAATATTGAAAGGGGTTTATTTGGAGAAGGCTCAAAGGAAATTTTGGAGGACCAACTGAATTAATCTCAAGGCCACTTGTAGTAGACCTAAATTGAACTAAGGATAATCATCTTTGGATCATGTTGTAGTAGTATTTTGAAGATACTTGTTTGGAGAAACCATATAATCCTTGTTGAAGAAGACTTGAAGCTTTGTTGAAGCATATCTAAAACCTTTGTTGGAGCAACCTTTGGAGACCTTGTAGTAGAATATTTGAAGTATCCTTGGAATGAGTTTTGTAGACCTCCTTTTCAAGTACTCTTGAAGACACTTTAGAGGATATTTTGGAGACTTCCTAGAACAAACTTTGGAGCTTTCTTAGAGTAGATTTGAAGATATATTGGAGAAACCATTGAAGAGATTGAAGATAATTTGGATAAGGAAAACATGAAACATACCTTGAAGACCAAGTTGGAGGTTAGATTTATATATGAGGATTAGTGTCTATTATCACCTGGATTGAACCTCAAGCTGAAGGAAGGCAATGCCAAGGTAACCACAAACCACACTTAACCAAGTAGCTATCCCTACTAGGCCGGGAGAGGGCTCTCTCCGTAAGGATATTAGCTAAGATGACTGGATCAGGTAAAGGATATTAGGCTAGCTATAATAGCACAAATTTTGGTTTGGATTTTGAAGGGGTTTTTCCAGATCAAGAGGAGCTTGACAGTTTAGGTCTAGGGAATTAGGTCAAAATTGCAGGGTGTTCAATGGGGCAAGGTAGGCATAAGGTCTAGCACTCTAGGGTTTGATGGGTGAGGTGTTTAAGACTGATGAGATGCTAGAAAGAGCATGTGATTAGCATGGATCCTTCCCAAATTGTAGAAAACATGAAATGGAAAATGGTTTCCCAAGGCAGAGCACTGATGTAATGAATTATGCCTATCAACTAGAAGTAATGAAATGATTAACGGAATACATAAAACACATTAACATATAATCACAGAAGAAGAAACTATACTAAAACTCCATACCAAATGGATCCCATAAAAATAGCTGCAATTCTTATTAATCTCCTGCTAAACTGCTTACAAAAGGTGTACAATCAAGGTTTGAGCATCCAGCTGAGTCCAACCCTTTACAATGAGAAAGAAGAAGAAGATATAGACATGAATTCAACCTCCTCCCATCCTCAGGGGTCGAATCCCTATGATGACGAGCTAATCTAACTAATACTAAACAAGAAACAGGAATATAGGCATTTCAACAACTTGCCTCTAAAAGTGAAAAACTGATTCATTTGAGCTCAAACTGACTTCTAAAGCAATGAATCTACCCTCTATTACTATTTATCTATCATAGTTACATGCCAAGTCATCATTTAAAATGGTGAAAAAACCTCCATGAGAGAGAATCCAAGGACATAGTCAAAAACTGGAAAAATAGCCATCCCGAGCAAAAATTGTCCTACACGCTACACCACTGGCCCAACGTGCAACCCCACTTTCAGGTCTTGTTTGGAGGCCTTCCTAGCATCCCAACTGAGCGCATGATAGCTCATTGGAAAGGTCTTCAAGTCTAATTTTAAAAAAACCTATAATTTTTGCATTTGAAGCTCATTTGACTCCTCAAAAATTGATTCTCCCAAGACTGCTTCTGTGTGTCCAAAAAGTGGTAGAAAGGTCATTTTTAGGGTGTTTTTTGCCCTTTTGGTGGACTAGTTCTGCCTCAAAAAATTTGAAAATATCTAGGGTGCATGCCATCATCGCTCTGAATCCAAAAATTCAAACCATTTCTTCTTTGGGTTCCCCTAGGAAAAGTGCAACGTCGGTGGCGCTGCGCATTTAGGCAGTTTTCCTATGTGTAGAATTTCAAAATTTGCAAGTGAAAAAAATTGCTCCAAACTTGCTCAAAATTGGTGAGAAGCACCATTATCAAGTGTCTTGATGAGAAAATGAAGCTTCAACAAGCATCCTAATCCTATCCTCCTTCTTTTTTCCTTTCAAAGCCCGCCTAATCCTAGCTTTCATCTTCTTTACCCTCATATTGCAAATCTTGTTTCGGGTCTTGTAATGATAGGCCATGTGTCTAACCATCTGATTGTCTCTATTTGCCTTCGGTAGTAGCTTCTCAAGGTGCAAGTCGACTCCCTCTATCCAATTCTCTCTATCATCTTCAATCTCTTTCTCAATAGAAGTCAAAGTGACCTATGCGTCTTTGCCACTTTATCGTTTTACCTTGAGCATTTCCAGCTCCATGAGGACTTGTTTGTCACTCAACTACTTGTTCTCCTATTCCAAATATGTGATGACATACTTGGCCCTCTCCAAATTGTCTCCCAAAGCTTGTACTTAAGCCTCCTTTTCTTGTATGATGATGTCCTTTATGGTTTCTTCATCCTGAGCCTATAAGTCAATGATTTCCACTCCATAATGAGTATAACGCTACTCCAGCTCATCATGCTCAGTTAAGTCAAAGTCTCTTTCCTCCTCATCACCAAAACTCTCCTCCAACATCTTTTCCTTGCTACACATGTACTTGTTGTGTTTATGAATAAGGCAAAGCCCCTTCCACATCTTGTGGAGATATCATTTTCCTATGGGTTGATGAAGAAGGAAAGGTTCCTTCCACATCCCGTGGAGAAAACCCTTTCCTATTGGCTGCAAATAATCTCGTTGTGCCCCTCTGATATGTCATGTAAATAGGTACCTCAGTAGTTATAGTCTCCTTGGCTTCCTCATATGTTTTCACCTGAGCGCTGCTAGAAGGTCCTCCTACTTATTGAGATACTGGTGGAGGAATTTGAGGACCCCTGAAGATGTCATGAGAAATAAATTTCTCCCAAGAGATGTTGAGGATACTGAGATGATGAAGCACAATCATATTGATCAGGGAATAGTGATAGAGACTGCTCATCTGCTGAGGGTATGGCTTCTTTTGGACAAAATGAGCCATCTTCTCAATATTCCTGAACAAGAAGTAAGGGAGGTTTAACATCCTCACCCTAGTAAAATGCATGAGGAGCCTAATGTGATAGGTGTACAGCCTAGAGAATCTACCCTCACAAGTGAAATACTTCATGATGATTTTCATCATGGGGACATACTTATCTTCAAGAAATCTGAAAGGAAAAAGTCTCTTCACCTCATTTATGTATCGGGGTTTGATATAAGGCTCATAATAGTGTTCATCCAGGTCCTGGGCCTTGTACCACTTCTCCCCTACATTTGGAATCCTGGTTGCATCTGAAATGATGGAAGGTGAAACTGTGAAGGTTACCCCAGCAAGAGTCACCCTATTGTCCTGAAGATGGGCTACAAAAAGTCTAGTGAGCTTAGGGTGGTGTTGAACTCTCTCTACCTGCTCACAGAACTCATAGCAGCCAATATATCTGAAACATTTGACAACCAACTGAGAGGCCTGCGATTCTCTACGGCTTTATGGCTCTTCTATGATAATCCTACCTCCCTTGTGTGGTTTTCTCTACTGCCTAGATCTATCCACTGAGGTGTCACTGCCTGTGTTTTCCTCCTCCTCATAGTCTCGGTCCTCTGTGTCCATGTTTGCAAGGCTGGAGGTTGTATGAAGGGAATGAGTGAAAGTATTTTAGGAGTGAGGGGATGGGAAATGAATTTATGGGATAAAAATGAATAAGGGAGTAGGAAATGAGAGGGATGGCTTGTTTTGTTTGAGAAATTTCCCTTAAGGAATAGGGATAAAGGGATGGAAATAATATGGAATAGGGGTAAAGGGATAGGGAAAAAAGGGATAAAGTTTAGAGCTGTAGGGATAGGTGATAGGATGAACAATGAGGGTTTAGGGTTTTAGGCATCACTAGGGAGATTTTAGGGTTTCATATTTATCATAGAGAATAATGCTTATGATGTTGATATGCAAACCAAAACTAGCAAAGGGGGTAAAATTACTTGTAATGAAGGTAAGAGAGAGCAATTTGGAGGCTTCTTTAAGTTTTGAGGGCTTTAGGGCCCTTCTTCTAAATGCGCACTGCCAGTGCACAGATGCACAACACCACCCTAGAAGCACAGTGCCAGTGTAAAATTACACTGGGAAATTTTTCCAGACGTGCAACTTCAACCTCAATGTGCAACGCTAAGCTCTAAATGCTCAACGTCAACCCTGCCTGCCTCAGATGCGCAATGCCACTCCACCACTACTCCGGAAGTGTAGCACCACCCTCCAGAAGTGTAGCGCCAACTCTTTGATCCAGGTGGATATTGGTGGCACCTGCCAAGTCCACTAGACCCCCACCATTGTCCCTCTTGACATTTTCAGTTTCCTTAATTATAGCACAATTTACTATTTTTAGCAGTTTTCGGGTCCTAAACTTCCGGAGCCGTTTTGAGGCCCTAAATGACGTTTTTTGGAAATCCCGCTTCCTGCGATTTTTTAGATAAAAAATCGTTGTTTGCGTTATAGTCCTCAAAAGATCTTTTCAACGGCTATCATGCGCGTAAAACGGAGATCGTATGCCAAAGTTACGACCCCGGGAAGTTGATGTACCAATTTACCCAAACGGGGCCCATAGTTTGGCGTTTCATCTTCTAGGGTTAGGTTTTGGAATGTTAAGGGCTTTCCATTGTTTCTCAATAATAAATAGGCCTTCGAGCCTCATTGTAAAGACAGTTCGGAACAGTTCAGAGGCATGTAGCCGACACATCTCTTCTCAGAGATAAGCTACCATCGCCCTAGCTGGGTCATTTCTATTTGTAAGCATATTTCAGTATTCTCCATTAGTGAAATGAAGTATTATTTCCGCTGCATCTCTATTTTTATGGTTATCGCATCTCTGTATTTATGGTTATCTCTGTAATCTATTGCGTTCCTGCTTAAATCCGGATCACTCTTCTTCACCCAAAACTCACTCAATTTTGCCTCTTCTTCTAACTTTTGGACTCTTTGCTTGCCAAATGAGAATAATGAACATGAAAATGAAATGTGAGGGCTTAAATAGGAGTTTTTTTTTATTTTTCACTTGAAAAACCCACTTTCTAATGTTTATTGTTCTTGAAAACTCTGTTTTTAATGCCTTTTCTTCTTTGTGTCTTTGCAGGTGGATAATGCTCATCTTGAACTGATTTTTGCAGTTTTTCTTTGTCTTGCAACAAGGAGAGATGCTCTAGTGTAGTTGGGACCATTTATTACACATAATGACTTAAAATTACATAAGAAATACAAATAAACTCAAAATAATCTGTTTTCACCTCAAAAACATGTCTTTGAGGTGAAAATTATATTAGGTTAAAAGATAATTATTTAGTAGCTATGACCTACAAGCCATCATGTTTGACTTATTTATCATCCTCGTACCCTTTCTGACCTTTATTTACACTTTTAAATCATGCTCTTGACCTTGGTGGTGAAACCCTAAGACCTAATGAAAACATACCCTAAGAACTAATGCAAGCATGATTGCAAATTGACCATGAAACCATAACTGAAGACTACCGGTAGAAGGGTTAGCAAGTATACTCTATGAGGGAGAAATTGGACTTCCAAAAGAGAAGACAACCATCAGTGGATCAGTTTGACATGACCTAATGAAATGATGTGAAAATTTCAATATGGGACCCCTAAAATTAAAATGCAAAGAGAAAATATGATCCCTGATGGAAGTATGTAGATACTGACACTAAAAAGTTCCTCATACAAGGTTGGAGCCTTGTGAGAGATTAGGTTGGAGCCTAGATTGGGATTGAGGGTTGGAGTCCTCATACAAGGTTGACACCTTGTGAGAGACCAAGTTGAAGACTTTATTTGTAGTTGATGATTGGAGTCCTCATTCAAGGTTTAAGCCTTGAAGGAGATAAAGTTTTTGTTGTACAAGTTGGAGCTTGAATTTTGTATAAGAGGATGAGATTCCTCATTATTTTTATTAATAAAATTATTTTATTTTTCTACATTTTGTGTTATGATTTAACTAGTGATATTAACTAGCATAATAAAAAAACTATAAAGGAATATTGAGTCACCTCCCCTCTCAGTACTTCCAACCTAAGGCCTATTGACACTCAACGATTCCATCAACATGCTTCACCCCTTAGTTTTTCCTCCACTGTTCATCATTTTTTATCCACAACAACACAAAATCCTTGTATTTTCTATCAAAAACACACCCAAAAGCATTTTCATCACCATCTTCAGCTCCTCCTTGAATTATTAGATTTCCATGATGTTTAATAAGAAACAAATTATGAACATTAAGAGTTTACGTGACTATTACTTGCGACTACACAGTTTTGTAGCAGCCTTCTGAAACCCTATAAGCCCAATTTTCCCACATATCCAACAACAGATTTGGAATTCAAGACACAACTCTCATCTCAAAAAATCACCTTGAGCATCTACAAGATCACCCATTGAACAACAAAAACACTAGATCACCTATAGAAGCATCAAAATCACCTACACAAGCATTAGAAGGTAAGGCACCATGTATGAATCTCCTAACCTCACCCTTTGAAATTATCCCAAGCATTAGAAAATGTTAAAAGTGAAAAAAGAAAAGGTATTTATAACCAAATTAGTCTAGCAAGGGTCTCAACCAAATTTGGCAAGAAAATTCACTTTTTCTCCAAGTCATCCACACACATGAAAGAGACTAAGACAAAAAATAGGGATGATTTGAAAAGTAAGCCATTATTGTTACTGATGGAAAAAGGGGTGGAGTAGGAAGGATGAAAAGAAGTAGGTGGGGTGCAAATCACCCATTTCTTACTAAGCCTTCTCTCCTCAACCACTCACAACAACTCCACTTAACTCAAGAACACAAAAGCTTTCCACTTCACATTTTGCATGTAACAATGTGTAAAAATGCTCAGCAAGGAATGAAAACACTACAAGAGTAAAAGAAAAATATCTAGATTTTTTTTTTTCTACTATAGGCACTGTTGTAAGATACTTCAAGCACTGCTATGGGATACATGAAAATTGCTATAGGATACCAAATGTTGATCCAGAACTACCATATAATCCTTATATGAGTTTAGAAACAAGGGTATCCTAAAAGAAAAAGTAAATCCAATTATCCTAGTCAAATTTTACATAAGGTTCATTTCCCACCTGCCCCAATTCATCCATTAATAAAGTTTTCTATGTTAAACAGTCTAAGTTAAATATAGAAGCAAGCATGTAGTTTATTGTCTTCAAAAGTTCAAATTCGCAAAATGATTTAGACCATAAAATGATGAATTGAATAGAGTAATCAGTTGAAAAGTTATTTCCTTTTCTATTTAGAGATTGTAAATTTCTTTGAGCTATACGATCCTGTGCCATCATAGGAAAAACTTGATCCTTGTAGTAGCAAAGATTCAATACTCCTTTGCAAAAA
Source organism: Pinus tabuliformis (assembly GCA_031772625.1). Lineage (NCBI taxonomy): Eukaryota > Viridiplantae > Streptophyta > Pinopsida > Pinales > Pinaceae > Pinus > Pinus tabuliformis. The sequence goes on along the minus strand of CM062808.1, from coordinate 462,098,300 downwards.
TTTCCTATCCAAAGTTGTGAATAATTATGTCATACAATGGTAGGGAGATGTAATAAAATAGAATCCAAAAATACAAATTAGATTCATGTTAATCCTGAAGTTAGGGATATCTTAGAAAACTATCATTAACTAAGGTTCTTTGAAAATTTGATAGGGTATGATGATGAAATTACCCTAGATTTTTCTCTAAACCTACAACACCATGAGGGACATGAAGTAGTTATTGTAGTTAAAGGGCTGATCATATACATCAATGAGGACTTGATCATTAGAGTCACTACCCTTCCAAAAGGGATTAAATGGAATAAAGAGGAGAGACGTGAAGCCATCAGTGCAAAAAGAATATTTTTCCTCCCCAACAAACAACTGACTAAAAAAAAAACAGAGTTAGGAGGGAGATCCTACCACACCGCTGGGGTGAAGTTACATATCATATCCTTAAATATGTTTCATGTGAAGGAAGATTAATAATTGTATATTCTTATCAATTTAGGCTCTTATATCAACTAAGTTTCCAAGCTGACCATCCTATTTCTGAAAGGTTAAGCATCCCACATTTTCCCCTCTAGTCCCTAAAATAGATTAGAATTAAGGGAAGTGAAACAACATTACTTGGCCCATCATGACCTCATCAGATTTATAATCATGGATGCCTTGGAACACCTTGAAAACCATATTCCCTGGACATATTTTGCTGACATTGATAAACAAACCTTCTTTGTTAGGTCCCTATAATACTAGTGTATTCCCTTATTAGTATTGAAATTGTATCCCTTATTGTTATTGTTGTGCCCATGTTGTCTCCATATCATTATTATTGTGCCCCATATAAGACCACTCTTGTTATTTTTTACCCTTAAATTATTATTGTTATGTCGACTCTGATTATATTGTGACCCCTTAGAATCCTGTATATAGAAAGGAGGTCTTGTCATTTGTATCATATAATAATTGTTCATTTGTGTAAGTTAAAGGAGATTTCCCCCTCAAAGAGGCTCATTTTGAAGTCGTTGATCTATCTTTCCTTCTATTTTGTGAGCTGGTTGCATAACATTTGGTATCAGAGGTTTGGATTCTAAGGTTTTCACTACTCTAAATAAGTCATCATGGCATTTTCACTATAATATTTTTTCTACAATGTTTCAGATGTTGAAATTAAAAACCGTTTGAGCTGAAATCTTGTTGAACCTTGGGTCCAAATTTCAAACCTTTTCTCGCTACATTTTTGGATATATGATCCAAGGAATTTAGGGTTTTTGTAGGCTATCGAATTACATCCCAAACATGTGACCTTTGGAAAATCATCATAACCTTCTCTTTGAGCATCAGATTGAAATTTCGTAAAAAGGTACAGAAAGAGGATAGATTTTAGTTGTCTTTTTATTGTTTTCAGGTCTGAAGGTTGAAATAGTGCTATGTGACACTTCGTACAAATTCGCTCTACTGAACCAGTCTATAATCAGGTCATCGTGGGAGATTTGGAATAACGCTTTCTAGGAGAAACTAATCTTGATCATATTTATGGGGTTGGAACGAGTACTCAGAGGGTTACCATAGGATGCAATTTTAGACCTTGGAGATCTGCAATTACAGAGATATAATAGATTCAATATCGAGCTCCTACAAAGCCAAAAAAAGTGTGTAGTCTTTCTAAAATTTTGCATAAGTTTGGTTTGAAAAATTAGTTTGATGGAATTCAAAGGACACAGTGAAGGATAATTATCATTAATTGATGCCTCAAAGAAAGGAAATGGAAACACCTAGTAAGAAACTTGAAATATCTATCATGAATCATGAAGAAGAGGAATGAATGCAACATGTTATATAAAAATTACGAGACCAAGTACAACAATTTTCACTCTCACAAAAATTAACAAAAGCTAAGATGGACGGCTTAAAGAAAGAGATGGAAGCTAAAATGAATGGTGTGGAAGATAAGATGGATGGTTTGGAAGCTAAAGTGGATGGCATGGAAGTTTAGATGGATGGTATAGAAGTAGAACTTAAAGGCAACATAGAAGATTTGAAGATAGATTTGCCAAAGTTGCTACAAGAAATGCTTACTAATGGTGAAAGGGGAGTAAAGGAAACTCATGAAGAGAACAAAATAAATGTTAATCAAGATTTCATAGACTCTAACTTTGGATTGAAGACCCACCATGTTCCAAATATTGATATGAGGAATTTTAATGGCAAGGATCCCGTAACATGGATACTATAGATGGAGCAATATTTCGATCTCCATAATGTGCAAAACAAATGAAAAGTGCACATTGCAACTTTTTATTTGGAACCTAATTAGTTTGTATGGTATCAATGGCTTTTATCTCGTAAATAAATTTTCACTTGGGAAATTTTTACGGAAGAAATGATAACATGTTATGAGGATACAAAAAGAAACACCTTGTTTAGCCAATTGATAAATCTCAAACAAAAGGGTTAAATGGTGGAGCACATTGAGGACTTCCAAAAATTGAACATAAGGGTAAAAGATATTCCAGAGGATCATAAGGTTGATGTGTTCATAGGGAATTTAAAGGATAACATCCAACATGAGGTTCAACTTTGGGAGCCTGATTCATTGGAGAAGGTGTTCAGGTTGGCAAGAAAAATTGAAAGCAAAATTATGGCAACAAGGAAGCCTACCACTCACAACTATAAAGATGGAGGTGTTGTGGCCCCTAGCCTTTCGAAACCTATAAGGTTGACACCAAAACAATTGGGAGAAAAAAAGAGAAAAAGGGATTTGTTACAATTGTGATAAAAAAAACACTAAAGGTCATAAGAGTGTTGAGAAGAAATTATTTTACATAGATTGTGAAGAGAAGGAATAAAAGGAACAAGAAACATCAAAAGAAGAGGATCTACACCAAGAAAAAATCATAAAGAAAGAAGAAATGAATCTGACCATATCTTGTAATGCATTGGTCGAAATTACCACTCCTCAAACTCTCAAGAAATAAGGAAATATCAAGAAGAAAAAGGTAATAATGTTGATTGATTCGGGCAGTGCCCATAATTTTATTCATTGTAAGATAGACAAGGAATTGAATTGCTTCCTCTATCCAGCACCAGAGTGTCAAGTGATGGTTGCAAATGGAGGAACCATAAATTTCTTTGGAAAGTGCCATAATATCAAGCTATCCATGGGAGAATACGTACTAAATAGTCCAATTCTTTCCATTCCAATGGGTGGTTCTGATGTTGTACTAAGAGTCCAATGGCTACAATCTTTGAGTATGATAGCTTTTAATTTTCAAGAACTTTTCTTGAATTTTTTTTCGAAGGAAAGGAAGTTGAATTAAGGGGTATCACAAGGAAACTGAGAAAGATAATCATATCTAATGGCATGACAAATCTTCTAAAGAAAGAAAAATGAGGCACAATTCCACAATTATGTGCGCTAGAGGTTCCCACATCGAAATCATCTATTTCTCTAGATCTCCAAAAAGCCTTGGACAATCACTCCAAGGTATTTAAGACTCCCAAAAGCCTCCCACCTATTTTTAATCATGATCATGCTATTCATTTGATTCCAAGAATTGTTTCTCCAAACATCAGGCCTTACAAATATCCCTATGCCCAAAAGAGTGAAATTGAATGTTTGGTTGTAGAAATGCTAGAGGCTAGTATAATTCAACCTAGTCAAAGTTCTTTCTTTGCTCTAGTAGTATTGGTGCACAAGAAGAATGGATCATGGCGCATGGCTATGGATTATATAGAACTCAACAATCTCACTATTAAAGATAAATTTCCCATTCTTGTCATTAATGCATTATTGGATGAATTGCATGGATAAATTTACTTCACCAAGTTGGTCTTTGTTTAGGATATCATCAAATCAAAACAAATACTGAAGACATTCCAAAAACAACATTTAGAACTCATGAGGGTCATTATGAATTTTTGGTCATGCCATTTGGCCTTACTAATGCACCTTATACATTTCAAGGTTTGATGAATTCCATTTTCAAACCCTTCCTTAGAAAATTTGTGTTAGTATTTTTTGATGATATACCAATCTACAACAAGACTTGGAAGGATGCTCAAACTATTGGAGGAGAAACAATTATATCCAAAAACCTCCAAATGTTTCTTTGGAGTACAAGAGGTGGAATATCTGGGTCATATTGTATCTCATGAAGGTGTTAAGGTAGACCCTAGCAAATTTAAAGCCATTAAGGAATGGAAAATCCCCACATCCATAAAGGATCTGCGAGGATTTCTTGGGTTGACAGGGTATTATCGCAAGTTTGTTAAGAATTATGGGAGAATAACAACACCTATAACAACATTATTGAAGAAAGATGCATTTTCATGGACTGCAGAAGGAACGAAGGCCTTTAAACATCTTAAAGAGGCAATGTACCAAGCACCGGTCTTAGCTACGCCAGACTTCACAAAAACCTTTATTGTGGAATGTGATGCCTCACAAAATGGAATTGGTGTTGTTTTAATGCAATAAGAAATATCCAGCGATTTTGAAAGTTGGCCAATCAAAGGAAAGTGTTTACACAAAGCTATTTATGAGAAAGAAATGTTGGCAATACTACATGCACTTAAGAAATGGTGACCTTACCTAATGGGAAGACACTTCAAGGTAAAAACAGATCATGATAGTCTTAAATAATTTTTAGAACAAATATTGTCTTTAGAAGATCATAAAAAATGGGTCACAAAGATATTGGGTTATGACTTTGAAATCATCTACAAAAAAGGGAAGAAAATGTTGTTGCAAATGCACTCTCAAGAAAGGATGAGGATGTGGAAGTATTGCTTTGCACCATTGCTATTATCCAACCAAATTGGACAAAGGAAGCAAGGGATGAATGGGAGAATGATGAAGAAGTGTGGGCACTCATACAGAAGTTACAACAAGACCCTAGTACATCTGATAAATTTAGCTGGAAAAATTATTCGTTATGGTACAAAGATTTCTTATACCTCTGTAAGAATTCCCAAATCAAAAAAAATATTCTTATGGAATTGCACACCTCTCCCTTAGGAGGGCACTCAATATTTTTAAAACCTTACCACAAGGTTAAGAAGGAATTTTTTTGGGATGACCTTAATTCTAATATTCAAAATTTTGTGGCGGATTGTTTGGTTTTCCAACAAAATAAAGTTTAAAAAATTAAGATCCCAGGTCTATTACAACCTTTATTCATTCAAAGTCAATGTTGGGAGGAGGTTTCAATGGATTTTATCACAAGTTTACCCAAATCTGAAGGAAAGAGTGTCATCATGGTGGTAGTTGATAGATTTAGCAATTATGCACACTTTTGTGCATTATCTCATCCATTTATAGCTAGTTCAATTGCTATTGCATTTATGGAAACAATTAAAAAGCTACATGGAAACCCAAAGATTATTGTAAGCGACAGAGATCCCATTTTCACTAGAAATTTTTGTACAAAATTATTTTCTTGTTTGGGTACTTAGGTCATAAATCATCTTATCATCCTCAATCTGATGGGAAAATTGAGATGGTAAAATTTTCTTTTGGAAGGATATCTTATTTTCTTTGTATCTAATAAACAAACACAATGGGTCAAATGGTTGCCTCTAGTTGAATGGTGGTATAACACTTCCTTCCATTCTACACCAAAGATGACCCCATTTATGGAACATTATGGATATCATCAACTGTCCATCACATCATATTTAAGAGAAAATTCTAAGGTTCAAGCAGTGGAAGATCACATCGAGCATCAACAACAATTTCTCCAACTCTTAAAGGATAACCTCATTTTGGCGCATAATAGAATGAAACAACAGGCAGATCAACATCACATTGAAAGAAGTTTTGATATAGGTAATTGGGTATTTCTATGGCTATAACCATACAAAAAAATGTCCCTCAAGCAAGCTAAGAAGGATAATGAATTATCACCAAAGTGTTATGGTATGTACAAGGTGTTAAAAAATATTGGTACTATGGCGTACAAATTGGAGCTTCCTGCAACTTCATGAGTGCATCCAATTTTCCATGTCTCATGCTTAAAGAAGGTTATAAGTTACAAGCTCCTAGTTCAAACAATATTGCCAGAACTTGATGAGGAAGGAAAAATCATATTGGAACCTGAAGCAGTCACAGAAACAAGAACTCAACAACTACGAAATTGATCAATTTTAGAGTATCTCATCAAGTGGAAGAACTTACCCGCAGAAGATTCTACATGGGGAGATGAAAATTTTATACAGAAGCATCCAAAACTACTCAAGAATTGAGGACAACACTTTTGTGAAGGAGAGGGGCATGTTAGGTCCCTATAGTACTAGTGTATTTCCTTATTAGTATTGTCATTATATCCCTTATTATTATTGTTGTGCCCATGCTATCCCCATATTGTTATTATTGTGCCCCATAGAATCCCACTATTGTTATTGTTGTGCCCTTACATTATTATTGTTATGCCGACTCTAATTATATTGTGACCCCTTAGACTCCTATATAGAAAGGAGGTCTTGTCATTTGTATCATCCAAGAATTGTTCATTTGTGTAATGTAAAGGAGGTTCCCCCCTTGAAGAGGTTGATTTTGAAGTCGTTGATCTATCTTTTATTCTATTTTATGAGCTGGTTGCATAACATTATTAAAGGCCCAAGCTGAATTAAAAAACCAAATGTATAGTTGGTTAAAATAGAGCTAGCCGAGACAAAACTAGTTGAGTTTAAATTGACAGAGGCAAAATCTTATGCTGGATTGATATTCCCATAGATATAATTATAGATAGAGATAACGAAACCCCAAGAAGAAGTTGGGACACCCCAGATAATTCTAATTAAAAAGAGAAAGAAAGAGACAACAAAAAGCCCTATAGCACAAAGAGGGGAAGAAATTTTAGAGGAAGAAAAGGAGATTTCTTCTACATGGAAGCCTTAAGCACTTTAACAAAACCCAAGGTAAGAAGGCCCACTCAACCACCTACTTACTTCAGATGAAGAAAAAGTACTAGACTACAATATACTGGAAAACAAAAGCTCCATATCCCACTCATATAACCATTGAAGAAACCCATATATTTAAGAAAAGAAGAACAATAGAATATAGAAGGGAAGAAACTAATGACATAAGTAGTACAAATAGTAACGGAAACTACACATTTTGAGGAAATAAAGTTACAAACACAACCAGAGGGACCAAGTACTCATCCTACAGGGATACAAGAACAAACAATAGAAATACAGGAGAATCATGCAAGGATACAATAACACAAATCAAAGCTATATGAGGTTTTATAGAAAAGAAAATCAACCATCCCCAAAAGGATCTACCCTTTTATATTCTTAAATTGAAGCAGGAAAAATGCTTCATGTGCACTTGACACCACAATTATTCATAGAGGTTGAGAAAGATAACACTAAGACTCATAGATGTAAGTAAATTACATAGTCTAAGGGAGTTGTTGATATTGGGAAAATGGAATAGGAAGAGTTAAGAGAGTTGCAAGACATTGAAACAAATGCAAGTCTTTATCTATCACGGATAACTACCTCCATCACAAGCACAACATGGGATGTTAAATAGGTAATTAGGGAAAATAATGAAGAAAAGTATAGAAAGGAGGAAGAATAAGTTGCTTACACAATAAGAAAAAGTTTCAGTAGGGGGTATGATGGACCTCCCAATTAGGTAAAACATAAGGTCGATATAACCTTTCCTAGGCACATAAAGGTTATATTAGACCTTTCCTTTTGCACTTAATAATGTTTTCTTAGCTTAAATAAGTTCTTAGGAAGGTTAGAGAGATTTATCATGCTTTATGTGCCTAATGTGCTTATGATGCAGGATATTGAGAAGATTTGGCATAGATCACAAGGATATCTAATCAAAGAGATTTATAAGACCTATCCCTTGTTGCAGGAAGATCAAACTCCATTGTCTTAAAGCACTAATTACTCCTCCTTGCAACTTCCAAGCCACTCAGGGAGCATGATATTTATTTTTAGGATTTTTGGAGGGAAAGAAATATTCCTTTCAAGGAGGTTTCCCCTCACTCATATTGTATAAATAGAGGGATCGATTATCCCATTAGAAACAATCTAGCAATAGTCGAGTTAGCGGAAGTAGTAGGAGCTTAAGTGCTTAGGAGTTTTTTAGTTCTGTAACTTTTTATATACAAGAAAATTTTTGATGAATGAAAGAAATATTTGGTTCTTAGACTATTTTTCCTTTATGGATTTGAGTTTCCTTGGATCACAACCCAACCCAAGTTCTCAAGACCCCTTATGTATTATTATATTTTATGAACTTCCTCATTTTTGTAATTATATTTCTAAGTATTGTTTTTATGCAGGGTTAATTAGTTTTTTTTATAATTTATTCTTGCATAATATTTGAACACTATATGGTATCTTATAGGTGGTTATATTTATTATTTAGCATCTCTTTTCATGCAATGAGTTCATTTTGGTTGCTGATATTTAGTTGTTGTTTATCATTATTATTATTGTAACTATACAATTCCCTATTTTGCAGAGCTACAAGAGACTCTACAGTCACCCATTTGTTGAATAAAACCTTATCTCATTGACAAGAGGACATGGACATGGATTCTTTATCCCTTCTTATCGCCCCCTTAGCTCATTTTTACTTCACACCACATCCTTAGTGCATTTTCCTGCTTATTGGACTATCTCCTGTAACAAAACATGCCCTTCATGTAGCAGTTTGCATTATGCAGTCGAAACTCTTCTAACCTTGTGTCAAACTCATAATTAATCTCCTTTGATGTGTCATAACATACTTGGACCCTGAAGATGAAATTATAAGATGAGATACAAAGTGGATTCTTTGACCAATTTTGGTGTAGAGGTTGTTTTTTTCCTACAAAATTAGGGTTTGTTGTTTACATGCTTTATTTTAATTGCGAGTTTGCTTTATCTGTGAAATATAATAGATATTATTTGATTTCAAAGTTAATATGGGTTGCTTCATTTTCATGCAAATAGCGTATATTTTCTTATTGTCCTTCATTTCCTGCATGCAATTAATGTTGTCTCTCAATAAGTAGATCGCATATCAGTGTTTTCATGAAAGTCAACAAAGGAAAAAGATAAGTCCTTGCTCACATAGCGCTAACCCCTCTTAATTTTTTATGAACCTTGGGTTGAAAATTAAAATTGAAACCGTTGGGAGTTGCAATATTCTTGCTGCAATAACCCAATATTTTTTCATGAAAAACATCACTGAATTAGTGAATTTCCATTTTTACCTCGCTACTCTCTATCTCAATGACCAGTTGGATTGAATACAATGCACACCCTAAGTCACCTAAAAAAAGACACATGAAACACAAATTCGAGTTTTCGGCACGGGCATGTAGAACCCCCAGAACATGACATGTAGGACCCATTTTATACACACACACACACACATATATTAAAAATTAATATATGTGTGCGCGTGTGTGTATGTGTGTATATTAAAAATTAACACTAGGTACATATTTCTTACATAAATTTTCATTCATGATACAAATTCAGACACAGATCTAGATACTACATTGTAAATTTACAATTTATAGGTTATACAATGTAATATTATGCATTCAAATATAATTATGAAATATTCATATATGATCCAATTGGAGAAAGATGAGAAATTGCAATTTTCTCATTAAGTCATCAAAATCAAAATGTGTTACAGAGGTAGTAGTAATGCAAATGGAAAATAGAAATAAAAAATCAAAACAACTACAAGGTAGTAGGTGGATCATCAATCATCATAATAAAAATAAGCATCGCTGCCATGGTCACCACTACTTTCCTCAGTTGCATCCTCCTCCTTTGTATCCAATGTAATCTTTTAATTTTTTGGTGTGGAGGATGACCCATCAAGAGTATAACCATCATCAAAAGTGACAGGCTCTAGCACTGACTCATTAAGATTCAAGTTGGACAATGCCAGCTCAACATTGTTGTCCAAACCCATATCATTAGGAAATACATCCCACATATTTGTCTTTCCCTTCAACTACTCATCCCTCCACCTATAAATAAGACGAAGGTTGGTGTGGACATACACCATTGTCTCTACCCCAGACTTCTCAAGCATTCTCTTCTTGACACTATACAAATTCCCATATGTGATCCAATTCCTCGCACAACAAGAGGATGAAATCACCTCAGAGAGGAGCCTCATGGAAAACTATTGTAGAGGAGGGTTTTTTTCCCATGAGTTTCCCACTAAGAATAGGGATTCTTACACCCCCTGTCTCTAATCACATCATAGCCCTCAAATCACCTAGTGCCAGTCAAAAACACTGCAAAGGTATACTTCAACTCATCAAGGGATTCTCTATCATAAAATATATGCCTCAATGCATCCTTCCTCCCCTGTGAAATTTCACCATCCATGTGAGGAAGGAATCTGCAGGAAGGTTTGCCCTTCACCCACTCATGGCTATAGTATTTTAGGTTCAATAAGTCAGCCAAAAAATGCAAAGGGGTGCAATTCTTGTCCCTTCTTCTGACAAGAATATGCTATATGGTGGTGAAGAATGCCTTTGATGATGAATAATAATCAGGGCACTCCCTCTGTAAAGTAATGGTCCTCACAGACTCAATCATGGAATCCCATCCCTCATAAACCTCTCCTAGGATGGGTTGGTCTGTATCTGCAAATATTGGCAAAGAAATGATAGGTTCCATGATATTAATAGTGAGATATACCCTCTCCACCAAGAATCATTTAATACTGTGTCCTTGAATCTTTTTTAGGCTACTTGATCAACCTTTCTCCAAAAAGACCAAAACTTTAAAATAACCATGGCCCCAGGAGCGTTTTGACCTCCCTCAACCTCTTCAACATGGAGGAAAGCCATGTATTTTCAATATTCAACAATGATAGAGGGTGTACTACTTATAGATTATAAGGGAATTTGTATGATTTTGTACAAAGTTGCGATATACCATGCATCCTCAAAAATACTTCCAATCCAAGGCACATCAAAAGCAATAATTTTAAGTGCTAAATTCAAGGAATAGCCAATGCAAGATGTCTAAAATACTTGTGGATATTTAGCTTCCACAATCATGCCAGTATCCTTGCAAATAGGTGCATTGTTTGTAATGATTTACACACAAGAATCAACACCTACATCTTCAATAAATTTAATGAACAACCCACCAATATATTGTGCATCCATGTATTGTCCAAGTGCACCCACTAATTCAAGAAAAATGGTCCATTCATGGAAGAAACCATGAAGTTGATGAGTGGGTGGCATGTTGGATCTGTCCATCCATCAGAAACAATACTAACCCCAAATGTTAGCCATGCTTATTTAATAGGCTCAAGCATTTTTTCCACCTCTTTCTTTGCATTAGTCAAAAATGTGGTTCTAAGATTTTCTAACCTATAAGGCACATACCCTGATGGAGCCCCTTGAGTTAGAGATCAACACATCTCAAGAAATAAAGGTGAGCATGCACCATTAAAGGATATGAAGTTTAGATAGAAAAAAATTCAATGGTGATATCAAGTTCTTCCCATTTCTATTTCTAAAAAATCTTGTCCATTAGACCAAGTGACATTGCCTTTATTTTGCTTCTTGACCCACACCCCCACCAAAAATCTCAAATGGAAATTTGTTGCTTCTTTTCCTCAAGAATGGAAGGGGATCATCATTATTGTTTTTTTAGAAGATGCATCCATCCTTGCCACACCAACAATTAACCTATTTTTCTATTTATTTCCTCTTGAAATGATTGTTTCAATAGTTGTATTTCCAAGCAACATTTCCCCCTCCCTTCAACTTGCTTCCTGACCCTTGATCTCTTGTGACATAATTTCAGAAGGGATATTTTATTTCTTGACCCTATTGTCTTTCTAAATTTATTCTTCCCTCAATATTTGAAGTTGTTGTTGCAGTCCCACTTCCAATAGAGGGAAAAATTGTAGACCCTAAGGAAATTAGAACAAGCAAGGCATAACCAATGGGGACATTATTTCCCTTCCCTTGCCCCTTCCCTGCTACCCTTGATTGAGCCACGAATACTCTAAAAAAATAAATGAAAAATTCACAAACTTGTAAAAAAATGGACACAAAAATTGTTTTACTAAAAATGCAAAAAAAATGCACTCACGTGTTGCTTGAATTACCTCCAAAATTCTCCTGTTGATGATGTTGAACCCACCAACATGCTAAGGGGATCCTCACTATAAGAAGTCCCAATTATATCTCAGACCGTTTGGTGTAGGAGTCCCAACAATGAGTCGTAAGGTAATGCCTTTACTACGATGTTGCACACAGGAAAGTAAGATAACTCTATCAGTAGCAAGGGTGTGACCATTGTAGTGAGTCAAGGAAGGTGAATGAAAGGTTATAATACAAGTGGGTTGGGATGAGTGTGCCCCTTAACAACCTGTATCAATACTCATCTGGGAAGAGAACACATGAGCGAAGATGCATCACAAGTTGGAAAGTGGATCAATTGAAAATCTAAAGTGATGGTTAAACCAACAACACATCTGCAACAAGATTTATATAATTCCATACGAAACAGTTCATATACAAATAATTAAGTTAAACAACATACATCATTAAATAAATTGGAGCAGTCCAACTACAATAACAACATATGCATGAAAATGTGTCGGCTCTTATTATATAAAGAAGTGTAAGTTCCAATCATACAATACATACATGTAAACTTGCTAGCACCAACAGTGAAACGCTACAACCACATCCGCCTGCTCCTCTAAAGAGATGAACTAGCTCTGTGCAGTGGAGAATCCAAGGCACGTTACAATACTATTCAATCTCTTTCCAAGATAGTCTTATCAGAAGCTTGGATGACCAAAAGCCATTACAATGAGTTATGAGGGACTATTTATAGCAAAGAGTGGGGTGACCCTTGACATTCCCCTTTGTGACAGCTCAACTACCCTCATGACTCTTCACCTACTCTATGACTATTACATCCAACTATTGAAAATTTACTTACAATTGACATGACTCAACATTACAATGCACATGTACTCATGTGAGACAACATGGCTTGAGCAACCATGCAAGACATCACTGACGCTCGGTCCACTATGATGAGACCAACTCTTTGACATGTTGGTGATGGTGAATGTGGTGATATGATGCCAAGCTTGGTTATCTGTGATGGTGTGCATGCACCTCATGGTGACATCTTACTAAAGAGAACTCTTGACTCCATTGCAATCGGTGCATTGGTTTGGCTCTTTCATCTAACTCGTCTAGTAACATGCACATGGTCTTCTTGGGTGCAACTGAACTAGCAACACACTGATGCATAGTGTTTGTTGATCTTCAAGTGTGTGTTGGTGGTCATGAGCATCAACTTGCCTAAGTACATGTTCAAATCCAGTTGGACTTGATTCTTGTCTTTGCCTTGGTGAGTGTGTTGAATGTGTTGGACTGCATCTGTGCACACAATGAAATGCATGTTGTTGAATCCATTGCATGTGATCAACAACACTACTTACCATGTCTACTCCATGCCAGCTACTGGGATGGATCTTTAACTTGTATGGGCACAGTTTCATCTGTGAATGCATGTTGCACCCATTTTTGTTCCTATTCTTGCTATAACTCATTCATTTGTCTGTGTAGCTTCATCTTCTTCCTGAGTTGTTGCTTCAACACATGCAACTCCTTCTTTGTTCCATTCTCTGTCTTCACGTGATTTTCATGTCACACCATCACCTCATAACCTGAGTCTCCAAACAAAGTGAATAAGTAAACAAGCATGCAAGAAAACTGACTGAAAACAAACACTGCTCCTACTCCTACACTAACGGTGCATGGGTCTAAACACATGAAGTGATATTTCCAATGCAACCACTGGTGCATTGGTTGACCCATGTTGGTGAAGGCTTGGTTTGCGAGCAACCCAGTTGTGTGAACCAGCAAACAAGAAAGATATAACAATGAAGACAACCACACTTCGTGTCTGACAGTGCCCATAGGACCTAAGCGAGTGCAAGTGCATGATGAGTACTCTGTGGACTTATCATGGTGTTATGTGAAACTTTGAAGCATAAGCACACTCTTGACTAAGACATGTAAGAAAACAAAAGAAACAAAGATAACTTGCATCGTATACGTGTGCTTGCAATGTAATATTCCTCCAATGCATGAGCGATGGGATTGTGTAGTTCGAGTGGAAGAGATGTGATCTGTGTCTGAGATGGATCTTCAATGCATACAAATGAGTGATGAGGAGCCTTGGGTGATTGAACAATTTCATGATCAGAAGTGATACTAACCTAAGAGAGTGTGAAACCTGACAAAACCATTAGCTTTGGCTGAAGTGCCTCGACTGTCTTGGGTGTTTCAACTTCATTATTAGGTAGATAATCATAAACCAGTGGCTTCGAAATATCAACTCTGATAGAGCCATGATCGTGATCAAATATGGAAA